>PVJH01011676.1:0-67612 GCA_004026705.1 Nesogale talazaci | reverse complement strand
TTTTTTTTTTTTAATCTTTTATAAGAATATGTTTAAAGATGCACCCTCTGCTAATCCAGTCTCATTAACCTAACAGAAAACCCATTTTTACATGGGATGATTATCACAGATAGAGAGGTGTTGGGATTTATAACACAACTCAATCCATAAGAGATGGTGAAACAAAAACGTTACTAAGCAGAAAGAAGTAAGGGACTGTGACACTCTCAGACTCCCGAAGCCTTGAAACCTTATTTTCCCAAGTCATGTTTCCCTGTCAGGAAGAGAATAAATGATTCATGAACTGTCCTTCCAGTTTGATGTACTCTCTGTGCTTCAGTGCCAGCTCTCCTGGCCCAAGTACATGTTTTCTCCAGGGTTAGGCTGTGGGGCAGGAAACCAGGAGCATCCCTGGAAGCACAGGCTGGTCTCTGCCCGACCTGGTCTCTGCCACCAGCACGGCTGCCTTGTTCAGGTCTCAGGTACTCCGAGCAACTTGTTGTATCCTGAGCGAGAGCCTCTTCTGCAGGAACCTGGAGATGCAGAGATGGGCCCAAGGAGGAGCGTGTTGCATAATATATATATATATATATATATATATATATATATATATATATTTTTGTCAGACAGAAGCCCATGATGGCATGCATCGAGTGAAACCAGCTCAGAGGATCATATAGGGGGCCCCAGGAGAATCTAGCAGAGGGAGTGTTCACCAGAAGGCATCAGTGAGAGAACAGCAGGCACTCCAACTAGACCCTTTAGGCAAGTGGGAGGAGAAGAATGCAGGTGGCTGCTGGAGAGACTGGCACATGCTCTATACCCTGATTAGTCAGGATATGGAGTAGAAGCCTCTAAGAGACACTGGTAGGCAGTATTGCAGCAGTGCATGGGGCCAGACTAGAAGCCATCTGACCAGAGGGACCTAGCAGGTGGGAGTGGGGGCAAATGAGACCCTGGGAATTGGGAGACCAGTTTTTTTCCTGCTTTGTTCCCGGTTATCTTTGCAACCTTAATAGCTATGTAATCTCTCCTCCTGCCACTTTCTTCACTGGAGAAATGGAGGGCTTGATTGGTACTAAATACACGCATGCAGACACACACACACACACACACACACACACAAAATGCTGACAGTAATCATCTAGAAGAGAAACACGCAGTTAGTAAAGTGACCAGAGATAAAGTGGGATACCTTTGATGGAGTAGGGGGTGGGGGTGGGGGGAAGACGGAGAGGAAGTAGGGGTGGGGGGGGGCGTATATTCCCTTCCTGTTCTACCACCGTTCCCTAGCTTGTTATGTATTCTTTCAAAAAACAAAATCGGGACTTTTAAAAAATGCTGCGGGACACAGGAAAAATTGTTTAAAATCGGGACTGTCCCACCAAAAGTGGGGCATCTGGTCACTTTAAGTTAGTGGCAGAATTCCAAATATTTTGAAGTAGAAGGGGTGGGTGCCAGGCAGTGTTTTAGGGAGACAAATGACAGGCATACCTTGGTCTGGAGGGGAAGATGGATATCCAATTATGAAGGAAGAATTGATTTCCTTTATGTGATAGCTGAGAAGACTGGATAGAGAGGAGAGGGCTGGCCTGTGGATTTTGCTACGGAAATCTTCACTTTTAAAGGGGAAAGAGGTGATGCATCCAGTCAATGAAAAGAAGAACTCAGGAGGGAGGGAGAAAACAGGGTTGTACAGCTGGATGATGCAAATGCTATTCAGGTAAATGGTTAGATATCTGTAAAGAGAGGTTCATGAGTGCAGGACTGCGGCCCGCGGGCTTGGCGGTTCAAATCCAGCGGCGGCTCTCAGGAGCAGCGCTGGATAGCTCCCATGACCACCAGAGGCAGTGACGCCCCCTGGCCTCCCCCCCCCCACCCCCCCTGCAAAAAAAAGAAAGGTTCTGATGATTTGCTGTCTTCTCTTTGGCCCTGAGCAAAGGTCAGGAGCAGGACTTTGAAGGTCTTGTCTGCTGTGGAATGGGAACACATTATAGGGATACTATCAGTGTTCAGAGGGCCACTACAGGAAGGAGAGAAGGCATGTGGGGCCCACGAGATGGCTGCCCCAGGAGCTGGCTTGTTGACCCATTTGCCTTCTGTGTGAGTCCGGGTAGACTAGAGAAACAAATCCACAGACACGCATATGTGTGCAAGAAGAAGCTTTATATGCAAGAGCAACTGAACGTTGAGAAAATGCCCCAGCCCAGTGCAGATCAAGTCCATACGTCCAATATTAGCTCATAGGTCCAATACCAATCTATAAAGTCCTCTTCAGACTCATGAAACACATGCAACGACACTGAATTCAGGCAGATCACAGGCCAGTGGGTTGCAAGTCCTTCTGGATCCAGTGGCGTTGTAAGCATCTCAATGCTGGCAGGGGTCTTCACGTGGCTTCTCCAGCTCCAGAGGTCTGGTTACATCAGGGGAGGTCCATGTGGCTGCTCCAGCCCAGGGCACTAGCATATAGCTCCATGTGTCTTGTCAGCCCCATTGCTTCCCTGGTGGGGGTGGGGAGTCTTCCACCTGCAAGAAAGAAATCCCAGAGTTCTCAGAAGTCTCAGGAGAAGACCCTGACCACACAGAGGCCCCAGTCGCCGTAGCCTGAATGACAGACTAGAGTCCACCCTTTCACTCATAATCCTCTCAAATTGACGGCAGACTGTGTAACTACCACACCTTCTTAGTGTTAACTGCCAGAGGAGTATACCCCTGATCTCCCCGTCAATCCTGTCCAACTGCTACTTAGGATAGCATACCTAGAGGCTTCTTCCTGTGCAGGCTACCTGCTGATATAGTGGAGGCTGGTAGCAAATGACTAGAAATAGACATTTGAACTCAACTCTTCAGCTGGGAAAATGAGATTTTTCTCTCCCCGTCTCCCTTACCACTGTCTTTTTTTTTTTTGGGGGGTAAGAATGTGTTTGGAAGGCACTACAGCATCTGTCAAGAGTACCCTGAACTTGGCACCTAATCTAGAACTCTTAGGTTTTAGTCTTATACGTGCGAAGTAGGACTTGGGCCCTGCCAGTAAGCAGCATCCTTCTGAGAAATGTCGAAATCCTCCCAAGGTAGTAAGCAGTTGTCGCACTCACGGAAATATGCAGGATGGCTCGTCTCTTGTGAGAATCAATGAGCTAATGTTTGTTTAAAGCTCAGTGCCCAGACTGCTTCCCTCAGCAGGTTCAGTATTAATAAAGAGGCTTGCAATTGCACCCAAAGACAGAACCCCACCTTTGATGTCCACCCCATTAAGAAGTCATCCATCATTTCATGTTCAGTAAAAAGCAGGGAAGGGTGGCCTTGGCCTCAGGAACCTTTTCCTTCTCAACAGTTACTTGATGGAAGTCGAATATTAGAGCACTGACTGTATTCTCTTTACTATAAAAAAAACTTAATCATTTTTACCTTTCATGGGTTAAAATAAGAACTGAGGCATTCAGTCACGCTATAGCTAGAATGAAAATTCACATTGTAATGAGTAGAATCAAAATCATAATCCCCAATATGATAACTGCAAACATTGAACACAAGTTCTTCTGAGAAGAGATATAATTAAAGAAGGTGACTCTCAGGAGAGTTTTCAGAGGTAGAATTCAGGGGCTGATATTGGGAGCTCACTGCCATGGAGGTGATGCCCATTAATCTCCTCTTTGGAGGACAAGGTAGAACTGCCCCGGTGGCTTTCCAAGACTGTAATTCATGATGGGTGTAGAGAGCTTCAGCTTTCCCCCAAGGAGCCGCTGATGGTTTTGAACAGCTGGTCTTGCTGACAACGGCTCACCTTGTCAGGGCTCCTACTTAATGAAAAGAGTGAGAAATTGCTGAATTGGAGGGAGCAGTTTCTTGACAAATTTCAAAGGAACAATGAGATGAGAGGGCTGAAGAGAAGTATGGGGCATTGGACCAGGACATAAGGCAGGACCTCCAAGGAGAGATGAGTGTGGACAGAGAGGAAGGGACTGAGGACTCTAAAATGGAAAGGGAAGAAAGTAATCTGTTCAAAATGAGAGAAGTGAGGGAAGAGAGCATGTGACGAAGGTTTTAGTACTTGCAGCATTTTATTTTGCTTGCATTTATAGCTAACAGAATTTGAGACACAGTGTAGTAGTGACTCAGCTTCCACACAACAGGTCCATCAAGAGGCACCTCAGAACAACCTTGGTGGCCTCCTTTTGAGGAATTGACCATTAAATCCCTGGGAAACACAGTTCGCTGGCACCCACGGAGCCAGCAGGAGCCTCGTATAAACTCAACGGCCACTGGTTTTGGCAACAGAACCAGTCTCCATAGCAATGTTCAGACGGGAGCCAATGAAACAGTACCATTTGGAGGACTTGGCTGCACTCTCGTTCTTCCCAATGAGCAAAATGAGTGCAGGACCCATCACTCAGCCCTGTGTTGGGCCAGGCTGCCACTTTTCTAGCCTCAGAAGCACAGGAGCTGTAGAAGTGAGGACCATGTTGTGTTAGCCTGAGTTTCTCTTAACTTTTTTACGGGCTTGTAAAGGCGATTGAGCAGCAGAGGATGAATTAGAAAATCGTCAGTGTAGTGCGCCTTACGCTTTTAGGAAGGTGTTTTAGTCCGGGTAGACTAGAGGAACAAATGCAAGGACACGCATATACGTATAAGGAAAGGGTTTATATACAAAAGAAATATGACCCTAAAAAGGCATCCCAATCCAGTCCAGTGCAAAGTCACAAGTCCAATAATAACCCATATGCCCGAAATCAGTCTATAAAGTCTGCTTCCGACTCAGGAAGTCACAGGTCAGTGGGTGCAGAATCCCGGCGCTGGCAGGGGTCTCCCCAAGGCTCCTCGCTTCCAGGGCTCAGGTCCACTCCAGCTTCAGAGGTCTGTCTTCCTCAGGGCAAAGCCGTGTGGTCTCTCCATCGGCTACTCCAGCCTCCCAGCCGCCGCCATTCTGTATTGCCTATGGTTAATCATCTCTGAAACTAACTCCCACCAACTGGGGAAGATAGCTTCTCATCTTCACGAGGGAAATATCGCGAGATTTCCCTGGAGTCTCAGGTGAAAGCCATGCGCACATAGAGGCCTCATCAGCTACTCAATGGCTTTCTCCTGATTAACAGGCCAGACTGCACCCCTACATTTCAATTATAAAATTAACATAAGCACATGACTGCCACAGACCACCCCTTGTTAATTTTATACTTTCACATAACTCTGTAACCATATGTAACCCTCAAATAAATAACTTTTATATCTAACAGGATAAAACTAAATACATAAAGTCAACATGTGTCACCATCATTTGAAAATAACATTCTATAAGTGAACAAACAATAGATATATTGTGCCTTACAATTGTAGTTATAAAATATCTATACCTTGATTCTATAATCCTATGAATGTTTATCCTACCACCTTATAAGAGTTTGCAAGCCAAACTACCTCATGCCTTCATTCCCCCATTTTAGGTATCTTATTTCTATATTGCCCACTTACACCAACCCAGTGCTGTAAGGAAACAATCATATCTTTCAACATGAAAAATCTTCATTCCAGTTGGAAAATCGTGAAGTGTGTGTCCATTAGCAAAGTCAAATCAGGACAGGCCATTCATAAAGTCAGCAATGATATGCACCAGGTCACAGACTTAAATCGCTTCTCTTCCTCTGGTCGGGTTCTGGTCAACTCAATGTGGGCTTTTCCACTTAGCCTCACCACAGTGACCATTGGTCGCCTTCCTTTAGACCAGGGACCCAACAGATTCTCAACATGCCTAGCTCTCCCATACTAGGTCATGAACTTCAGACCAGTAAACCCGCTCTCATCTCCCTGTTTTTCTGTGAACCAAGTCCCCGGGTGTCAGTGGCCAAAATCAACCCAGCTCTTTATTACCGCATTTCTCCTGCTTTCACCGACAAGCAGTAAATCTGGGTGGTCAACTAAAAAGCATTTCAGCCTGCCACAAGTTTCCTTTAACATTCAGACCCAGAGAGGAGTTATCTTCATGGTTCCAGATTCCTTCGCTTTTGAAGACAATCACTAGTCAGGATTTTCCAAGGAAATTGACTCTTTCCTTCTTTATGGGTCAGTCTGATCTCTCAGACTACAAGAGTCCTGAGTGCTCCCAGAGACTGGATGGGGCTACTTTTTTTCAGAGAAGTTTTTCCAGGTGTGGTCTAACCCCGTTTAAGCTCAAGGTGGGGTTAATTACTTTAAAAATGTCTTTGACGCTAAATCCTAAACCCTCTAGCGGTCAATGCTTGGCTTGAGGTAACTGGCTTTGCAAAACCCTTTCCATACTTCCCAATAAACATTTCTGTGAATTCTTATATTTACAATAACAGGCATAAGAAAAAAATATATAAACAGCAAAATCAGAAATTAAACTTAATTCTTAAAACAGAAGGTCAATACTTATGAAGTTTATCTATATCCTTATCTAAACTATTGTTTACAGATAAGTCTCAAAAGGCATCAAAACAAATCCCTGCTTTTGGTTCGGCATTCTGATCTTAACCATTGTCCCTGAACAGAACCGGCTCCGAGACACTCAAATGGCGGCCCCCACCCCTGAGCTCAAGATATACATTAGCAGTATCCATTTTATATAGGAACAACCAAAGACAGCATCCAAACAAAATAATCAAAACTTTAATTTCCCATATTGTTTTCAGAAAATAACTCAGTAAACTCAAAGGACATATCTGACTTCTGTCTAGCCAAATAAGTAATAATACCACGAGGCACAAGTCAAAGAAGCTTCTACTGTCCATCTTATGATTTGTTCCTCTAGTACCCCCCACTCCTGAGGTACCATATTGTTTTAGTCTGGGTAGACTAGAGGAACAAATGCAAGGACACACATACAGGTATAAGGAAAGTGTTTATATACAAAAGAAATGTGACCCTAGGAAGGCCTCCTAATCCAGTCCAGTGCAAAGTCATAAGTCCAATAATAACCCATATGCCCGAAATCAGTCTATAAAGTCTGCTTCCGACTCAGGAAGTCACATGTCAGTGGGTGCAGAATTCTGGCGCTGGCAGGGGTCTCCCTGTGGCTCCTCGCTTCCAGGGCTCAGGTCCATCAACAGCATGCCACTCCAGCTTCAGAGGTCTGTCTTCCTCAGGGCAAAGCCGTGTGGTCTCTCCACTGGCTACTCCAGCTTCTTGGAGGCTGTAACTTGTGTTGCCTGTGGTTAATCATTTCTGAAACTAACTCCCACCACCTGGGGAAGATAGCTTCTCATCTTCACGAGATTTCCCTGGAGTCTCAGGTGAAAGCCATGCGCACATAGAGGCCTCATCAGCTACTCAATGGCTTTCTCCTGATTAACAGGCCAGACTGCACCCCTACATTTCAATGATAAAATTAACATAAGCACATGACTGCCACAGAAGGCTAGTGCAATTTTGTAAGAGGCCAAGTGAGTGGAGACAAATTTCTCCCTCCCTGGGAAGCTTCCCCAAGGGCTGGATCACTGAAGAGTTTCTGGACGAAGGTTTATGTGGATTTTAGGGTATTCGGCTCGTTCCCCTTGAATGCCGACTTGATCAGACTGATATCCCTACAAGTACAGGGCCAAGTACCTGGCATTCCCACCACCGCCCCCAATGCCCGCAGGCTCTTAAATTGCCCCTTTGCAGCTGGTTAAGGGCGGGGAGGAGAAGAGGTGCTCCTTGTGTTTCTCGGCGTCGGGCCCTTTAGCTGACTCGTTTCAACATGTGTAAGGGTTGATTGGGTGAATTATAATTGCTCTTGGGAGAGGCAGCCCAGCTGAAACCTGTCACCCCTCTCCAGTTGCTGGATAAGTGGCCTTTTTTGCAATTCTCACGTGTTTTCCTTTCTTTTCCAGAACCCTGGTGCTGCACTGGTTAAAGTAACCAGACATCCCGTTTTGGCCAGAGAGCTCCAATTCTAGACAATTTTTCCCACTTCCCACATCATTTTTTAAAAGTCCTAATTTTTGGAAAGAATGCACGACAAGCTAGGGAACGGTGGGAGAACGGGAAGGGAATATACCCCCCTGGTCAATGATGTCCCGCTTTTCCAATGCTAAAATCTGGCCATTTTAAAAGTGCTCAGCTGCTAACTGCAAAGTTGTGGGTTTAAGTACCCCAGTTATACTCCACTAGAGAAAGAGGTGACCTTCTGTTTCTCTGGTACCATTCTACTCTGTCTGAGGGCCAGGGGAAATCCTGATGGAAGCACACCACCTCATCTTTGTCCTGTGGAGTACTGGTGGGTTAAAACCCTTAATTTTCAGTTTACAGCTAAGGGTTTAACTATTGGCAGCCAGAAATCTTTTCCATAGGGATACCTGCTGCCATCAAGTCAATTCCAAATCACAGCCACCCTGTATAGGGTTTCTAAGACTGTAAATCTTAACAGGATCAAACAGCTTCATTTTTCTCCAGGGGAGCAGCTGGTGGGCTTGAACAATGACCTTGTAGTTGGTAGCCTGATAGCTATCCCATGGTGCTATCCACAGAAATATGCATCATAATTTCCTCCTTCCCCAAACCTAGTCTACTCCAGACTTGTCTTCTCTGTCAGTGACCCTCATTGCACAGCTTCTCAGGTCAAGTCCAGGGGGCACCTTGATTGCTCGTACACCCTCAGTACTCCATATCCCCTTCTACACATCCCCCCTTGTAGTCCTTTCCAAATGTGTTCTACCAGATCACACCGCTTTCTCTTTGATCACCACCATCACTCTTGTCAGTGTCCTCCATCGCCTTCTAAGTCCCTCTCACCAGTAGTTAGAATGATCATATAAAACACATCATCTCAAGTCATCCTCACTCTAAATCCTCTCATGGCTTCTCAGGATGTTCAGTAAAGTCTGTATACTCATCCCATAGCACAGCTTTAACTGCCTGAGCTACAATTTGAGGCTCTGAACTGAAATCTTAAAGACTTTGCCTTGGTGAGGCCTTCGATTGGTTGATAAGAAGTATGAACTCTTTGGCGGTGAGACAGAACCCTCGTGATACAGTGGTAAAGTGCTTGCCTACCAATGAACAGGAAAGCTGAAGAAGTCTGCTTCCATAAAGATATCCCTACTTTGTCCCGTAGGTCCCTCTGAGTTAGAATCCATTTGGTGGCGATCAGTGGATGTGTCTTTCCTCAAGACCAGTTCTTCTGTCAGGTGATATGGTTAAGAGGTCAGTTGGTTGAATTGACATTCTTTTAAAATATAATTGGACAGAAATAAAAGAAAGAAGGAATAAACTGGTGTTGTTTGGTACCTTGTGTCTTCGGGCTTTTTTGGAAATGAAGATGTAGAAGGCCAAGTGGACTATTTAATGGCAAAGGGTTGGAGCTGGAGTGTGTGTGTGGGGGTCTTTGCTGTGAAATAATCAAGTTGTTTTCATTTATGTCTTAAAGCTGCCCTGAGCCAGATTTCTTCTTTGGTCCTGTTTTTTTCTGTCCCGTGAATGACTGGATTGGCTCTGTAGACAGCTACTGTGCTAAACTTGGCCGTTTGTCGCCATCATCGTGTCCCTGGACAGGAAATGTTCAGCGTCGATATGACTAACCAGTTTCCAGGCTTAAAAATAAAGCGGGGGATTTCTGGACAGAACAGGGCTTTGTCATTCGTGTCAACATGCCTGAAATGTGTCAACGCTCAAAGCCAGCCACGTTGCTTCTCACTTTTTCCAGCCAGTCACTCACCTGACATTTTCTATTGTACCCATTGAGAGCTCTGCCATGGCTCTGGGTTTTTTCTTTGTTTACTAAGAGGACATTTGAACAGTCATTGGCAGAATCATCTGGCGTCAGTGTTCTCTTCTTTTCTCACCACTTATATTTAGCTTCTTTAAAATCATCACCACCTTGAAGTACGTGATAGTGAAATAACCCTCACCTTCCTATGAGGTATCACAGCTAAGGAGTAGTGAGGACATGCCAGGCCATCTGTAGGATGACCGGCTTGTACCATTCTTCCCCCAAGATGACTTTCTAAATCTAGCGTTAGGTTCCTTTAGTAGCTCAGAAAAAACTGTACTCTTTTAATAGATAGCAAAAGGACTTGGGATGTCTTGTTGCCCACAGCTGTTGATTCAGGACTTGATGTTTTAGTTTTCCTTGCACTTCCCCAAATAGTTTGATTTTCCATTCCATCATCTAAAAAATAAAACAAAACAAATTTCTCTCTCCCATTTTTCTTGTGCCTGTTGTAAGCAGACATTTTTTTGGTCTTGGTGACTTCAGGAGTCTTGAACACCACATTTTGTGGAAATGAGAAACAAGACACAGTATTTATTAGCCAAGACGTGTCTGCAACGCTATACACACAAAAAATTTTATATTTCTGATTTCTTGTGTTTGGTGCAAAGTGTGGACTCTGGTTTTATCTTTTAATGTGCGAAAACATGGCTTAAAATTCAAATTATATGCAAATAGGATGAAATCAGAAATGACTTGGGGGACATCTTTATGTACTCAACTAGATGTCATTTGCCATACATTTTTAAAGTAAGGGATCATGATTACTCTACTTGCCAGAAAGTGGCTAGGGCTCTGACCTGCCACTGACATGGTCGCCTCCTCCTTGTATATGATGAGGCCCGGCAGAAAGGCTCCTCCTATGCTTCAGATTCGAGCATGGTACAGTTCTAGCCTTTTAAGAATATAGAAATCGTGTTCTCCAAGTTCTCTACACCTGCCCCTTCTCTGGGGCTGCACCTTCAAGGGTAGAAATGAAGAACTGCTTCCACACCAGACTTCACTCAATAAGATGATTCCCTGCTCCTCGCTCTTTTACTTGACAGATTCTTTGAGTTCTGGAATGGTGGGTGAGACTCTTCTTTCCTTCTTTTTTCAAATAGTTTTCTTAGCTCTTCATCCACATATCGTACAATTTAATAATCCTAACAAGAGGACTCTTCTATTTTTTTTTTTGATGATTGTACTGTAGACAAGCTGTAAATGCATTTGGTAACTGATGAACCATGAGGAGTAACCAGGGGTCCAGTGGGTAAACTGTTCTGCAGAATTGAAACCTCTGCATTGTTCAGGAGTTTCATAGATCATGTGAACGTTAATACCAAGCGTCTGGCCAATCTCTGTCTGGCTTTTATGTGAGTAGATAACTATACCACTCAGGATATTTGCAGTCATTAGAAACAATGCTATTCTTTCATGATATACTGCACATATGGGGAAAATCTCTGGTAGGACCTTTTGGCCGATTCTCTTGAGAGCCCTGTTTATGATATTCAACCCTAGCCTTTGTTTTGAATCATAACAGCAAGGCCTGAACTTGGGACAAAGAGAGCCCCGGGAATGTCTTAAACCAGACCTGCTCTGCCTAGGCTGATGGACAGCTATAACAGGGGTCATTTCCTACGGTGGCAGCCAAAAGGAGTTGCCCTTCATATTTTTTTTAGTGAGGCATGTTTTCGTCTTGAAAAATGTCTGGTGCATCTGGTAGCAGCAATGGGAAAGGAGGGTAGTCTAGGAATGCTTGTGTTTCAAATCTTGGCACCCCTCCCCCCTTAATTAGTTCTTTGTTTTGCCACAAAGATACTACTTCATTTTCACTTGTTGTAATTGTACATCTGTAGAGTTCTTCCTGAGTTCCAGCAATTGGGATTTGAATTAGCCTGACTCACTGCAGGTCTAATGAATTTGGACTCAGTTACTCTACAGGGCAGGGTATAGGACAGACCTGCCCAGTGGGTTTATGAGAATGGAACTCTACAAGAATAGAAAACTTCATCTTTTTTGAGTCAGCCTCCAGAAGTTTATTACTAGCCAAGTCTAGGTTTTTTTTTTAAGGTAATTTTTAGGGAAATGTTTAGAGAAGAAAAGAAAATGTCATTTGGCTGAGGGCGTGTCACAATTGTGGGTGGATCCAGACTCAAAGCTCTGTTATACACTGAATCAGCGATGCCTTTGAACAGTGTGCGATGCTTTCAACTCAACTAAAATCCTCGCCTTCACTGGGTAGTGTATACCTGAAATGTGACAGACTGTCAAACCAACTTTGACAGTGACTCAAAGGCATCAACTTTCCTTAAGCACAGAAAGCCAAACTGTTGATCGAAGTAGTCTGAATTGGGTCTGGAGAGAAAAGCTGGCTTCTAAATCCAGCGTCCATCCTATGTTTTGAGTCTAGATTATGTAGAGGTTTCCGCTGATTCAAGGGAGGCCGTGGTGGGCCAGGGGTTAAGCACTGACTGCTAGCCTAAAGGGAGTTGGTTCAACTTCACCATCAACGTCCAGGGAGAAAGATGTGAATCTGCTTCTGTAAAGACTCAGTCTTGGAAATCTGAAGAAGCAACCCCGCTCGGACCTGCGAGGGGCGCTGTGTTTCAGAAGTGACTTGATAGCAGTTAAGTGTACTCACCCAACACCAGCCCCCTGCTAGGCTCAGACATCTTTGTAGTTACTCATAAAGATGTAAAAATAAGCATGTTTCAGATTCTCTACCCTCCCTAAGAATTTAGTAAGCCATAAGTCAGCTCCAGAGAAGATGAATCAGTAGGGAGTACTTTTTGAGATGCTATTCAAACCTTAGAGAGCCTGGAGATGAGTACAGGCTACGTTTGGAATCTGGAATCTTTATCCAAGTGTGCTACAGCTTCCTTTTGTGCCTCATTTTGTGTTAAAACCAGCACAAAAGTAAGTGGTGGAGTAAATGTAGTCTGGTCATTGATCCTGGACCCTTTATATTCAAGAACTGAATTCCCTTTAACATTCGGTAGGGCTCTTAAAAATGTATGTAAGCATGACTTTTAAATTTTGGTGGTCTTAATATGGTGTATGGTTTTATTTTATTTTATTCTCTATAGCATAGCGAAATTAATTTTATTTCAGATCAACAGGGAAATGTGACTGAATTTTGTGTTTGTGTGTGTCTAGTATAGAATGTATTCTCTGTTGGAATGTGTGTGGGTTTTGCATTGGTGTATTTGTAAGTTTCAGAGAAATAAAGGCACAGAAAAGCACTTGTCATTTTTCTAAAGACTTACTGTACAGATGACGGCTGAAAAATATTACATGAGGCCACGGTTCACTTCTAACAGTAATATCTGTTTCCTTAATTCCAAGATCAACAAATAGCATTAAAGATGGATGTTGAAAATATGGGATAAAGAGCCCTTCTTTTTGTCAAATCCATGAACTCTTCTTACTGTCCTTTCCAAAGTTGGAGTAAACTGGAGTTAAACATTGGGAGCAAACATAAGCTGAATTTGTTACAGGAGAATAGTTTAAGGAGAAACAGTTCAGTTAGGGTGAATTTCATTCTCATATTTAGGAAATTATTGAAATCACAAATCGAAAAAAAAACCTCTTTCATCCTCCACCCCCACCCAGCCACATATGCAATTTGCTTTTTGTAACATTTTTGTAACATCTCGGGGATAATCTAATTTTCAATATTTTTCTTAAGATATTTTTATGCTTTTTGCAGCAATGAGACTGTTAGAAATAATACGAAACATCGTTTAAATAAAATAGATGCCTTTCTCCATAACTATGTTTCATTGAAAAGGTCTATTATTTACCAAAAATTTAATACCAAGTAACTACTGGAGATGATCAACAAAGAGTGAAGGTAGGACTATAAACTTTGCTAATCATGTGAGTTGGTAAAATAGCAGGTTAGTTTTTTAAATAAGTATAAATGATACTGTGTGTGTGTGCACGCATGCATTAATGGTACAGGTGTGCAAAAATCATATATGACTTCCAATCTTCTGGACATTCAACCCAGATGTCATAAAACTACAAATTGACCATTATAAATTGTATCCTAATCGATTTTGTTACTAGCAAGGCTTTTGCTTGCTTATAGAGGTTTTTGTCCAGTGCCTCTTGGTACAGTTGACCCTGCTAATGTGAATGGAAACATGACCCCTAAACCCCACTGAGATACGTGCCTTCGACCGTACTGGTCCCCACTACTTGCTAGGCACACTTAAATCCCTAAAAGTGAAACTACCTTAGATAGGGCAGCTCGGATTTCACATACTAGTAATGACTTCTCAGTGGCAATTGTGTTCCATGCTTTGATAATACCTAATAAAGTAGGCGCCCTGGTGGTGTGCTGCTTAAATTGTAGGCTGCACTCTGAGTGGTCGACAGTTCAAAGCCACCAGTAGCTCCACAGGACACAGTGCTTACTGCTCCTGTAAAAAGTTACAGTCCCAGAAACCCATGGGGGTGGGGAGGGGGCGGGTGGGGGTCCACTATCAAGTTAATGGCAGTGAGTCAATGAGTGAAAAACAGAGCAAAGGGAAGGTGGCCTGAGAAGGGAGCACTGAATGAGGAGACAAGAGAGGGCTGCATGCGCTGAGGGCTGCCAAGAAGTGTTCGAAAAGTGATTTATTTTGTTGTTATGGAACAAGTCGCCATAAAGGTGATTGGTTAGGTTGTTTTATTTGCCAAAGTTTACTTTATCCAGATACCTACCATTAGGGAAGTAATCCATCTCCAAGACAGCAAGTTAATATATTTAGGGAAATGTTTTTCGAATCTTAGAGGAGAACAGCTTTAATGATCTTCTTAGTTATATTCTGAAACTGAAAAATGACATTAATATACCAAGCATGTGACTTAAGTATCAAAAGATTATATTAATTATTTTGACAGAACTGTTTGTCTTTGCTGGGTTTTTTTTGCTTTATTATTTTGAATATTCTAAGTATATTTATAAATTAACCAAGTTTAATAAGGGAAAAATATAAACCTCAAAACATTGTATCTAGCTTCAGCTTCAGCTTTTGGTTTCTTAATACATGAGACTTAGTAAATATAAATAGACTGTTCAGTTTCTTAATACACTAGACTTAGTAAGTAGACTGTTTGCCTCTTTAAAGTTACACTTTCTCATGAATTAATTCTAAAGGATGAATGTCCTTTTTTATCATAAGAAAGCAATGTCAGCTGAGCCCTGGTGGCGCAGTGATTGTGTGTAGGACTGCAGCCCACAGGGTTGATGGTTCAAATCCAGCAGCAGCTTTCCAGGAGCAAGGCTGGGCTTCCTGCTCCCACCAGGGCATTGATGCGAAAGGAAACAAGAGAGAAAGAAAGAAGGAAGGAAAGAAAGAAAGAAAGCAATGTCTATCCTACAAGCAAAATTACTATCTCTGCAGCCAGTGGGTTATTCTGTCATTTGTACCATTCTCAAGTGTTGGCAAGAGATGGTTTTGAGACTGTATCCTTGGGTGGTGCAGACACTTAACACACTGGGCTGCTGACTGAACAGTGAGAGGTGACCTTAGACAAAGGCTTGACGAGTGGCATCCCAAAGTATGGCCCTTACTGACGCTTCGTGTTTGGAAGTGAACTTCCTCTCATGTGAGAAGACCAGCCATTTAAGATAAACTAGTAGCTTTTATCCAAATACAAAGTTTAAGAAAGAGGGAGGAATAAAAATAAGAAGCCATGAGGAAATAGCATCACTGAAGGGCTTGAAATGGGATGGATTGGAACAAAATATACAACTGTTGAATGTAAAACAGATGATTTGTTCTGTATACCTAAACCTAATCTCACACACACACACACACACGAAGAAATACCTGGTGATCTACACCCCCAAATTTTACCTTTGAAATCCCTGAGAAGCACATTTTGACTCTCACGCTTTGTGTCCCATTAGTTATAGTCAACTTGACAACAACTGGTTGTGTCCTCGGATTAGGACATAAAGCTAGTGCCCCCCTCACTCTGCTGCTAACTGAGAGCTTGAGGTTCAAGTCCAGCCAGAGCTGCTTCTGAAAAATCCACACTTCTAGCACACATTGTGTTGCCATGAGTGGGGGTAGACTCTGGCAGCCACACCTGTAGCTATGAGTTAACCCATTTAGAATAAACGTTCCCCAAAGGATCGCATTGGCATGCTCTTTTCTTTTTATAACATTTTATTGTGAAGGTTTACAGAACAGATCAATTTCCCATCCAATAAAATTCATCCACATTTTGTTCCATCTCATTGATTGCACTCCCCACAATGTGATCCCCTTAATGTTCTTCCTCCCTGTTTTTGCTATTTCCATTCCTTTGGAAGGAAGACTTGGTCTTGGGTTAATGCTTCCCTTTTGGTCTCAAAAGGGGTTGATTATTATTGGTGTATATAATTGAGCCAAAAGGAGTGTGTCCAACCCCAGACCTGAAGGGTGTTCTCAGGGGCTCCACCAGTCTGTCAGACCAGTAACCCTGTCTCTTTTATGATTTGAGGTTTTGTTTCACATTTTTCTTCAAGTACATCCAAAACTCAAAGGTTTCCAAAGTTGGAATTGACTCGATGGCAATCGGGTGTGGTATTGGATAGAGTGGCAGAGAAATGTGGAACAACCCTCCAAATTCCTGAAGAGACCAGGCTTACTGGCCTTTTGTCTCTGTTTGGGCCTGCAATGGAACTCACGCACCTGCCTCAATCATGCACTCTACTCAGGCCCCTGATGGGATTTTTTTCAGAGCAGTTGGTATTGGTAACCAAGTATCACCTAGTTCTCCTAGTCTTGGGGTTTTAGAGATTAATGTTATTGTTCTCCATTGACATCTTCATTTCTTACTTAAGACTTAATGAGATAAGATCGCTCTAAATAATAGTAACATAGTTCACTTATAGTCTCTTACATAGTATTAAAAAAAACCCCACATTCTACTCATTCTCTTCCAACTCCTCCAGCCCACTCGTAAAACCTGGGATAGTGAACAAAGGCTTCGTAGAGGAGGTGGTACTTGGTAAGGACAAATGGGAAGTCGGCAGTCTAAGATGCCTCCCTTCTGCCACCTTCGTAATTTTTGCTCAGATGTCATTTTCTCATAAAAACCTCAAAGACCACCCCCAAGAGAAATATAGATGCCCCCAAACTCCTAAATCCTCCCCCTAACATATACTCGGTTTTACTTCGAGCCCTTATCACAACTTGATGTTCTCATATGTGCTGGTATTGTCCAATATCTCTACAGTTTATGCTTCCTGAGCACAGGCACTTTGCCTAGCATGCACATTTTACCAGCTGCTGTCAAATCAGTTCTGAGCCACGGCGCCCATGGGTGTCAGAGTAATACTGCTATGCAGGGTTTTCAATGCCTGATTCCTGGTTTTTCTTCCCAGGTGACTGAGTGGTTTTATATCGCCAAGCTTTCTGTTAGCAAGCAGCTGAATGCACCGACTGTTTGCACCATCAGGAACCGCTGACACATAGTAGGTGCATGCCAGATGCACACTTGTTGAGTGAATGGGTGGATAGAAGATGACTCTTGTGGCATATCTTATTTACTGTGTAGCGCTCCAAATTGATATGGAAAATCCAAGTTTAATTCTGTCACAACCTCTATGAGGGTGCAAATTTACCACCTTTCTGCACCCCAATTAACACATTCTGCAGGAGTAAGGGAGAGGTTTTTGTACAAATATAGCTTCCTGCAGTCTTCACCTGAATAACAAGTTTTATGAAAACAAATTATTATCACTCTCAAACTTCCCACCTCTCATGCTTGCAAACCCTCCTTATAAACTCCATTACTATACATAGTTTGTGTTTAAATGATTCCTAAAATCCACAAAACGCACACATATCCTTGGCTTTCTGACCGCCACGTATACAGCTGGGTGGTGGGGGAATAAGTACCATGTCTAAGTCTCTCCGGCCTGTGTTCACATTCATTTCTGTGAGGGGGATGTTGTACAAGCAAGGACAGGGTTCAAGTTAAGGCAACCACACCCACTGCCATCAAATCAGTTCTGACCCACAGCAACCCTATGGGACAGAATAGAACGATCCCTTTGGGTAGTTTTGAGACTTTAAATCTTTATGAGAGAAGGAAATTCATCTCTCTCCTCTGGAGCAATAAGTAGATTGGAACTGCTGACCTTTCAGGTTGTGGCAGTCATGTGCTTATGTTAATTTTATGATTGAAATGTAGGGGTGGAGTCTAGCCTGTTAATCTGGAGATAGCCATTGAGTAGCCAATGAGGCCTCTATGTGGGCATGGCTTTCTCCTGAGACTTCTGGGAAATCTCGCGATATTTCCCTTATGAAGATGAGAAGCTATCTCCCCCAGTTCTTGGGAGTTAGTCTCATGAAACAATTAATCACAGACAAGACAAGCTGGCAGGGTCCAAGAAGCTGGAGGAGCTGGCGGAGAGCCACACAGCTTTGCCCTGATGGAGCCAGAACTCTGAAGCTGGGATGGCCAGATGGAGACCTCTGCCAGTGATGAGTTGCTTCTGCTGTTGAGCACAGGAAGCGAGGAGCCATGTGGAGACCCCTGCCAGTGCCGGGATTCTGCATCCACTGACCTGTGACTTCCTGAGTCGGAAGCAGACTTTATAGACTGATTTTGCGCACATGGGTTAATATTGGACTTATGACTTTGCACTGGACTGGATTGGGATACCTTCTTAGTGTCACATTCCTTTTGTATATAAACCCTTTCCTTATATCTCTATGCGTGTCTTTGAAATTTGTTCCTCTAGTCTACCTGGACTAACACACAGGTAAATAGCTCAGTGCATAATCTGCTATACTTCCAGAATTCCAGAAATGAACTTAAAATTATGAAGATGGCTGGGAAGGGCGTGTAGTGAACTGGAAAGGGTAGTCTCTTCTAAAGATGGTAGCTCAGTTCAACTCAAGCCATTGTTACCAGTAGGAATGTGGGCTCATTTTTGGTCTGCTGCTAACTGCAAGGTCAGCAGTTTGAAACCACCAGGCACTCGTCAGGAGGCCTCTATTCCATGGAGAGTTATGGTCTTGGAAAGCCACAAGGAAAGTTCTACCCTGTACTATAAGTTTGCTGTGAGTTGGAGCCCCTCAGTGGCAGTGAGTTTGGTTCGGTTTTGAACTTATTCTAATTGTTCAAAGGAAATTAGAAACACAGATTTTGGAGTTCAATTTTCTAATTTTCAAACTTGGACTATATATAGCATTGTGCTGACTGACCAAACAATGGTGCCTTTGAGTTAAAAACTCTGTTATGTGCCCTAATATAAGTAAAACCTTAGAGTTGTCATCATTGTGAGGTGCTGTCAGAGAAGGAACCAATGCCTGCTCCCGCCTCATCTTGCATGATGTTGCAGGCGTTGTGTGACGTCTTCTTGTCAAGGACCTTCCTAATTTTTGCTGCCCATCTACTGCATGCATCAGTGGGGAAGAAGAGGTAAGACAAAACAGTAGACCTACTTCACAGAGAACTGAAATGCTACATTGGAAATAGCCAGCTGTGAGCAGTGCTGTGTCTATAAACCTCTGGGCATTTTTCAGGTTTTGATCCTAGAATTTCAGAGCTTCAGGGTGTCTTAATACTTGGAGTGAAATAGTTCACAAGATGGGCCAGTAAGTCTTATCCTGCCATTTGCTTTCCCTTAACTAGCTCTCATTCTTAGCATGTTGACATGCTCCAAAATAATTGAATAGCTTAATATTTTAATAATAGTTATTGGGGAAAGGTTGTGACAAGAATGTTAGGAAGTTATGCCAAGATGCATACTTGAGAGATGCCCAAGGAGAGGCCAAGAAGTCACTGATCCTAAAATACTCAAACAGATGGGCTTGCAATGTTTGACATGAAGATTCCAGAACATTTGCTGTAGGAATTGAGTTAGCTAAATATGGTCACTTCTCCTCACAAAAGTGACTGGTTTTCCTGTATGTTTTGGCAAAAAAGCAAGGAAGGACAGAAGTAGACAAGAAAAGCAAACTTACAGAGTACGCTCCCTTCGAACAACAAAAAAAGTATTTCATATTTCTTTTCCCCCCTCCCAACTGCCCCCTATTTCATATTCCATATGTAAGGTTATGTTTTTAATCTTTGGAGTA
The DNA here is from genome assembly GCA_004026705.1 of Nesogale talazaci. Taxonomy (NCBI): domain Eukaryota; kingdom Metazoa; phylum Chordata; class Mammalia; order Afrosoricida; family Tenrecidae; genus Nesogale; species Nesogale talazaci. Next base: position 47,869 of record PVJH01011676.1, on the reverse strand, counting down.
CAAGAAAATTAATTTGTTAAGAATTAGATACAAGAACGTATCTCTCAATGATATCTTGATGATGTGTTCATGGTCTCTGTGGAGGCAGATGAGAGCATTGGAGTTTAATTCACTTTGTGGTAGTTGGAAGGCATATATTAAACACATTGTAGAATACAGACACGAATAGGTTTGGTACCTTAGGCATCAAAGAATATCATAAAATAAGATGGGGATTTAATCACCCTATCAGGTAGAAAACCCAATTAGAAGATTGTTGAGGAGGTCCTTCCAATCAACCCAAACTCATGTTGACCACTTGCACAGTGGAGCACACTGCTGGCTGCTCCCTGACCAACTGGTTGCAAATTGAACCCTTGTAACCCATAGGGTATTCATTGATTAATTTTCAGAAGTATGAGAGGTACCCCCCCCAAAAAAAAAGCCCCAGTTTTTACCCCCAAAGCTTTGTATTTAATTTTTTTTTAATGGAACAACCTTATCACCTTCTAAGTACTTTTTTTTTTGGGGGGGGGGGGAGTTCATTTAGGCAAAGTACTCCTCATTACTCTTAATACATTCGTCAAACTTAATTCCATTCTTGGAAACATTTTTCAAACTCATAAGTTTCAATGGCTGACTGACAGCACCTCTCTTTGTTTCTTTACCTCTTCTTAGTCCTCAAATCACTGTCCTTTCATAGCCCTTTGCATTCACAGAAACAAAAGAAGTCGCACGAAGTGAGGTCAGATGAGTAATGTGTATGGGCAAAAGAGGCATGATGGGGTTTGTCTGTTTGTTTGTTTGTTTTTGTCAAAACCTGGCACACTGAGTTGGCTGTGTGAACAGGTGCATTTTTGTGATGGCAAAACCAATTACTTGTCTGCCACAAATCAGGCGTGTTCTTTTCTAGGCTATCTTTTCAGAACCTCCAAATATAAAGCTTGATTAACAGTCTGACCTGGAACGAACTCCAAATGCTCCACAAGTCAACATTTTCATATGTTTGGGAAGTTGACAGATGTCCAGCATGAGATTTGTCATCAATTGACATTTCACTTTTTTTGAAACTAGAAAACCACTCACACACTTGAGTTTTCCCTATACCACTGTCCTTGTAAGCCACTTTCAACAGCACAGCAACGTCTGTGTCATTTTTTCCAAGCAGGAAACAAATATTCACAGCCTCACACTGTTCTTTGAGATTGGTCTTCACAAGAGGTTCAAGTGAATTGGCTTTTACAAAAAAAATTTACTGTGATGAGAGAGAACTTTCCCATGGGATGCCACTGGGTGCGCTAACTCAGAATTTCTCAATGCTCACCTAGTGGGGAACAAAAGTGCTTTCCAGCAGAGATTTTTAACCAATTCTTTTTGGGGCACCCTCTAATAAAGCATCAAGTCTTTCTTCTTCTTCCATCTTAGCCTGGAAGCTACTTTGAAACCTGTTTACCTCTGTAGTGTCAAGCCCGCCACCAATGATGGAGGAGTGATGGCTGTGGAGGAAATCTATCAGCCAGCAATCAAACCCCGTTTTGCTTCACAGAAAGCAATAACTTACCATTGAACTCCCAATTATAAAAAGGATCAATTTATTCTGCCATCAGACTTAGAAAAGCTTCTCAGGAAAGATGCTGTTAGACCCACCCTCACAGCAGGAGCAGAAAATTTCACAGGTAGGGCAAGAATGGCTGAAGGAAGGGTGATAACAGCACTGCATTTTAGTATCTGTTCTCTGATGTGTTGAGACCTGTACTCCTTACTTTCCTTTATATAGGGGCACCTGCAGCTGGTTCAGCAACAATGTGTTCCTTCTCTGCAGTTCAATAATTGACTTGAAACAGGCTACTTGACTGTGAAGCCTCAGTTTTTTCCTCAGGTTCCTGCATTGTTGAATAATAAGATAACCAAACAATGAATGCATTTGACAGTGAAATAACATTTTGCACACTGAAGAGTCTGTTATTCTATTGTGTGGTTGTCTTTGCTATATGACTCAGAGCTGCCAGATGAGACCAGAAAAGGTGTCTGCGCAATAATGACAGCACATGCCAATGTGTTGGGATTTGAAATCTGTCCCTAGTTTTCTGAGTATGGCCTGGTGACGTAGTGGTTATGCATTGGACTGTGAGTTAGTAGACTAGAGGAACAAGTTCATGGAGACTCATATATGGATAAAAAAGAGATTTATATACCAGAACAAGTGAATATTGAGCAAACATCCCAGCCCAGTTCAGATCAAGTCCATAAGTCCGATATTAGCCTATATGTCCTCTACCAATACGTAAAGTCCTCTACAGACTCACAAAACACATGCAATGATGCTGACAGCAAAAAGATCACGGGATAGTAGGGAGGAAGTGTTGTAGATCCAGTGGTGGAGTAAGCTCTCGGGGCTGGCAGAGGTCTCCACTTGGCTTCTCCAGCTCAGGGCACTAGCATCGTTTCATGTGTCTTGCTACCTGCATTGTCTCTCAAGAAGTGAGCCAAGATTGAGAGGGAAAGGGAGAGGGAGAGGCTTCCGTCTCCAAGGAGAAATACTGGAGTTCCCAGAATCCTTAGGAGAAGGCCATGCCCACACAGAGACCTCATTGGGTGTGATCTAATCGACAGTCTAGACTCCAGCCCTTCACTCTTAATCCTCTCAAATTGACAAACAATTCTATAACTACTACAGACTGTGATCCTTATGTTCAGTTGTTCGAAATCACCAGCGGCTCCCTGGGAGAAAGATTACGCTTTTTCCTCGTGAAAAGAGTCACAGTGTCAAAAACCCACAGCAGCCGTCCTCCTGTAGGAGTGCTATGAGTCAGAGGTGACTTGATGGCCCCCGGTTGTACTGTTTTGTGTTTGCCCACATGTAAGTACTCATTCAGAGCCAGCAGAATGGCCGGTTAGGGGTAGAACTAGTAGAAAATCGCAGAGCTTGTTGACAGAATTTTCCTTACCATTCTGGTGGAAGATTGGATTCGATCAACAGGGGCTGGGCTCAATATCCTTAAGAGAATTAAATAATCCCAGCTGAGTTGAGAGGTCTTTAAGAAAAGCACTTGTTGGTCTTGTTAGACGCTGTTGCGTAGGCTTTGAGTCACAGTGACCCTGTCTACGGCAGAAGGAAACGGGCTGGTCCAGCCCCGTCCTCACAGTCATGGCCATGACTGAGCCCATTGTTGCAGCCACTCCCTCTGAAGTAAGTTTGGGAGACGGGGGTAAGCAAAAGTAAACTGTTTCTTATTATATTGATCCTCAAGCCCGTTATCATAAAGACGGTTAAGCATGGAAACCCTGTGAAATATTTCTATTGAGTCACTAGTGGCTTGTCCGCCCAAACCCACCACCGTCAAGCTGATTCCAACTCAGAGGTACCTTTTATCTTACTTCAGGTAGTCAAAAATTAGAAGCTTTTGTGTACATTGAGTGCTCTTTTATAAAGTTGTGTGGTGTTAATTGTTAAGAAGATAGCTGGGAGTTGGATCCATCTAGGTACAAGTTAGCTCTACCATTTATTTATTGTAAAATAACTTAATTTCTTTGACTTCCGGTTACCTCATCTGGAAAATGGAGATTGATGTTCTCTCTCTTTGGTTCTTGGATGTGCTGTGAAGTTTCAATAAGATCTATGTGTGTTGGGCGCAGTCCTAAGGATGATGTAATAAGAGTTCAAAAAGTATTGTTTTACTGTTATCATCATCGTCATCATGATTATCATTATCATCGCTTACAACAGGTCGTGGGCTCTCCTGGCCATAAACTTCTTACTCTGATTTTGGGTAGGCAAAGTTGTTTCTATTCCTATAATGTCAGTCCCAGTCTTTATAGAACTCACATTTTGGGAGCGCAGCCATATCACTTTATATTATTATCCCCAAACTGTCTTCTAATGCTAATATTAGTGGACTGAGAGACAACCATGGGTATACTGTCTGTTAATTAAGTACAGAAAGCAATCAAGGCTTCTCAGCTTCTCAGTTGAGCTCTAGAGCAAATTAACCAAAGCTGACCCAATGTGTAGAGGAGTCAAAATACAGGAAATGAAATTTAGGAAACTAAGCCAGAGGAATAAAGGTTACAAGGCTGAGCCTCAAAGCATGTTAAAATGATTTCAAAATCAAAGCATGCAAAACAGTATGAGGTCACACTGGGGGACGTAATTTTTCTTGTCCACAAATTTGAAAAATGGAGAGGCTATATCAGGAAATGAACAGAAAGAATACTGTATGTGTAAATACTGGGTTTAGCTCCTTCTACCCCTTGTTTCAAGAGATATTTTAAAAAGTAGCAAAACTCAAAATCTTTTGTGGTTTTACAGAAGCCAGGCACTCTGGGAATTTTCAGATTGATGATTCATTAAATTTTATTTTAAAAAATTGAACTTTGCCAACTTGAAATGACCCCCCACTTAGCAGAAGGGAAAAACAAGGATTAGAATTTCACAGCTTCAAATACTGGAGCTTTCAGTGACTTCTGTTTCCTTCTCTGCTGCTCTGCCTTGGCTGGCTGTGCGGCCTCTGGGTATCAGGCTCTTGGGGAGACTCTGGAAATGCCTAAGAGAATGCCCAGGAGACTCCTTGTTTGCCTGGTGGCTTTAATGGTGTGTTTCCACTTACCTCTTGTTTCTCCCCCTTTACCTTCTGAGCTGTCATCTTCTGCCCTTTTTGTGCTGGGTTTCCATACTGTTCTCCATAGGCTGTTTTATCTTTATATTGCCTTTCCTTTCCTAGTGATTCCGTTCAACACTGTTAAAACACCCACACACAATGTAGTCCTGATAGTTTTAATGTATGTTAGATTTTTTAAAATATCTTGGAAAAGGAAAGATAAATCTTTATGAACTGAATTATGTGAGGCCCTTCTCACATAACTATCTGCATTTTGCATTTCTCTGTTCCATAATACTTGCAGAAGGAAGTGATTCATTTTGAACAAATGTAGTTCACTGCTGAAGAGCATCAGTACGTATTTGAAGTTGAAATTTTTTTTTTTTGCCTTTAAACAAGCCTGTAGAGAAAACTGTCCTTTGACAGCCATTCTGTGAGAGATTTGCATGTGGTTCTGGTGACTGGGTTAGGCCTTGGGCTGCCAACCCCCCAGATTAGTAGTTCAAACCAGTAGGACAAAGATCAGATTATTCGCTTCCATAACGATTTATAGCCGCAGAAACTCTATATGGGATCACTAGATGTTGAAGTCCATCTGACGTAGGGAGTCTCTTATTTTGTTTTTGATATGTAGCCCCTGTTCATTTATCTGTAAAACCATTTCAAGAGGTGTGGGGATCCTTATTCCCATTGTATACTTTCTCTGAACGGGAAAATAGTTCCTGGAACTATTGGCAACAGGGTATTTGGACTTTTAGATGCACCACCTCTTTTCTCAGCACTCCAGGGAAATAAGTTACCACGGGAGAAGAACCTGCTAGTGCCCTCAAGGTGGATACTGCAGTCATTTCACTATAAATGTTATTGATGAGATAAATATTCAAGATGTGTTAAAGGGTATGCTTTCTCAGAAGGCAAACTCACAACTCCCATATAAATACAAAATGAAGTTGTGTCAAAGATTTTACTTCGCTTATTAATGAGTGATTGATTCTGACTCATAGCAACCCTTACAATAGAATACAACACCACCTGGACCCTCGCCATCCTTATAATCTGTTGTTTGTACCCATTGTTACAAACCCATCTGTCAGTGTGTCAATCCATCTAGTTGAATATCTTCCTCCCCGCCCCTTCCCCTCCCACTAAGCATGATGTCCTGCTCTAGGGACTGGTTCTCCTGATAACATGCCCAAAGTACTTGAGGAGCTGTTCTTGCCATCTCCAATTCTGAAGGGTGGGTGAATCTGGCTCCACTCCTAAGATCAATTCAGGATCCTCGTGGTGTGGTGTATTCAGTGCTCTTCAACAGCACCCTAGCTCAAATGCATCAGCTCTTCTGCAGTGTGAAAATATCACGGCTTGATTCATGAGGAAACCAGTTAAATCTTATAAGCAGTGGAGGAGAATCCTAAAAGACACATATCTACAGCAAACAAGAACGTTGGAAATTAATTACATATCCTGTGCACAAAATTTATTTGCCTCTGGATTTGTAATACCTTCAATCATTTTTTTCTTTTTAAATCATTTTATTGGAGGCTCATCCAACTCCTATCATGATCGATACATACATCAATTGTATGCAGAGCACATTTGCACATTTGTTGCCATCATCATTCTCGAAACCTCCTCCTTCCACTTAGGCCTCCGGTATAAGATCCCCATATTTCCCCTCCCCCTCAATCACTCTCTCCCATGAACCCTTAATAATTTTCAAATTACCATTATTTTTTCATATTGTACACTGTCTGATGTGTCCCTTCACCCATTTCCCAGGAAGGAGGTTATATGTAGATCCCTACAATTGGTTCCCCCTTTCTCCATCTTTCCCTCACTTTCCTGGCATCACCACTGATCCTGAAGGAATCATCTGTCCTGAATTTCCCATGTTTCCAGCTCCAGTTTACATCCCTTGGTCTAGCTGGATTTGTAAGATAGAATTGGAATCATGATAGTGGGTGAGAGGAAGCATTTAAGAACTAGAGGACCATCGATCATTTTAACCACCTGCAGCGTTCCAACAACCCAAAGAATATGCTAGACCAATGTTTCCCAAAGTGGAACCCTACCCCCACTTCTTTCCCTACCCTTTTGCACTGTCCCACCCCCGCCCTCACCCCTAGCACTGGAATGATCCAGGGGATGATACCACAGCAGATGGCTATACTGGACTGTGGGCTTTCATACAGATGTTTTCCTTGTCATGGGTGGGGCTGAGTAGTTTTTTTTTTTACCTGAAAAAGCAAGCAGTTGACCTTATACATTTGATCTTATACATTTGGACCGGTGTACTAAACTATGCTGAGAAGACATCCAGTGATTTTTGCAGCAGGCAAATCAGGGGTAGTTCATTTCAAAGTCACCGTTTTTCCTCATCCATCTTCTTCACTGTGCTACATTTTAAAATGAGATCATATTTTTCTGGAAGTAGTGTGAGACATCTCACTAACTGACTTCACCTCCCACTATGGTAATGCATAACCCTCTGGAGTCAGGAGACTATAGACACACCACTATCAGGTTCACTCTTCACTATTAGGTTAAGGACTCCAGATACCTTGAATCACCCACGGCTAGTACTCTGTGTGGTAGCACCAGGCCCCTTTACAGGTAAAGGTGTACCTGTCTTTTCTTCTCTAAATAAGATTTCTGAGTTGTCTTAATATTCCTTTCTTGATCTCTAGGTACTAATATCTGCTGAAATGATTACACTGAACTCAGACAAAATTCATGATGAAATGGCTTTTTAGGGAAATTAACTTGGGTCTTGCCAGTGAGTCATGCTGAGGGTTGAGTTGTTTATCAGAACAGGTTACGGCATTCTTTCAGGTCTGCTAGCACAGTCCCAAAGAGGCACCCCACTCCTCTGTAAGCCTCCGGTGGAAGGCATGCAGCTGAAGCTTGGTGGGGAGCACACCCAGCTCCCTGATCTAAGTGCCCAGAGGCGTCCATTCTAGTGCGCTGCAACTCCAGGTCACCCACGTGCACGCGGACAGGTTAGCCAACCCTGCTGCCTTCCCCAGGGGCGTGCTCAGAGGCTCCTTACTCCACTAGCCCGGTCTCCTGCACAGAATCACGCAGTCCGACTTGCCCGGGTCAGGTTTCGAGAGCCCTGGCGCCTTAGTGAGTTGAGCATCTGGTTTCCACTCACTCCCACAGCAGTTTGAAACCACCAGACATCCTGTGGGAAAAAGATTTGGCTTTGGGTTAAGACTCCTGGGGACCCACTCATGCCAGTTCTACCCTGTCTTTAAAGTCACTATTAATTGAAATCAACTCAATCACAGTGAGTTTGGTCTGGGTTTGAGTCAGGTTTTACTCATTAAGTTAAAGAGTTTTTATTAACTGACCACAACAGCCAGGCATGCCCCAAACTGTTTCCTTTTCCATCCTGTTAATATTGGGCCCACAGGATCCAGTTTTAACTAGGCAAGAATTAGCAATGACATGCAGTCGCCATTTAAAGTTCCAAGTATAACACATTTGTTGGGTGAAAAAATAATGTGCCTGCTGGTAAAGGTGTCAAAAAAGTGACTTGAACACTATATGAGTAATTGCTTAGAGTCGTTATTAGGGACATCTTTGTTACTTGTCAGGTACTATAGTTTTTCATTAATTGACATTATAAAAGTAGAGCGTTTCCCCCCAACAGTTCTATTGGCATATAACTCACATAATCATGCAATTCAATACTTCCATCACACCAAGAAGAGTGCTACAGTCATCACCACAATCAGTTTCAGAACCTTTTTTTCATGTTTTAAAATTTAATTTTAAACTTAACTTAGTCCCAAGCCATAAGTTTTTGCTTCTTCAGTTTCTTCTGGGATATTGTTTTCTTTTGTGCAACTTCCTCTTCTGATTTAGGAACAGCGTGTTCCTTTTCAGTCAAGATCACTCCAATTTGGCCAGGAGGAGCTGACGTCTGGGTTGATCCAGCCACACACTCTGTAAACCTGGTGGAGCACCTTGAGGATGTTGTTCACCTGGCTGTGCTCCATGACCAAAGAGTCCGCCTTGAAACCCTCGAGTTCTGCATTACGCTCTGCATTTTGGGTCACCAAACTTGGGTTCAACCCTCCTCCTTGGACGGGGCACATCTGCCAACCCTGCCATTGTAACGTTAGAACAGCACCCACTGCTTCTTCAAAATGACATCTTTCAAGTATTTGGTAGCTTTCCAGACAGGGCTAGCCTTGATGACCCGGGCAGTGTCACAGGTCTCTGAAATGAACTCCAAGGTTGGACCCTCTTGATTTGCATGACTTTGTGGGGTCTTCTGAGTTGAGTGAGTACTAACCATTTTGACAGCTGATGGATCTTGGGAGAAGTCATGGTTACTAAACTTCTCATGAGATTCTAGTTTCCAGAACTTTTTTTTCATTCTTGTACTCATCATTATTAGCTCCCCATCCTCCCCTACCCTCCAGCTTCCCCAAAGGATGATTAATCCATTTACTATCTCTATAGATTTACCTAACCTGGACTTCATGTACATAAAACAATATTTTTAATGAACTAGAATAACAAAGTAAAGTGGATCAAAACCTCAATAGAAAAGAAAGCAGAAAATATTAGAAGCTAGAGTAATTTAAATGTATCTCAACGGAGATTATGGCAGAATGCTAAAATTTAACCAAATTGAATTACAAGGATCCACTTTCCAATGCACTCAGCACGATAGCAAGTTTGTTCACATCCCTGGTTCCTGGTCAGAGAGAATTTACCAGAGGCTTAATCCATGTGCATTTCCTCTTCACTTTTTTTTCAAAACTGAAACCGCTTTAAAATGAGTCAGAAAGGAGTGCAAGTGATATTATGCTTTGACCGATTTACATCCAACACAGTCAACTTCACAGTGCTCTCTGTCTGACACCCGGGGGCTGTTCCCACCCCCAACCGTGATAGGAAAGGATTTAGCAGAGACTTTACCCACATGTGTGTTCCAAGCACATCTTCTCTTTCATACAAATGTAAGTATGTCCATACCATTAATATCCGGCTTCAACTTATGACTGCCAGTGCTAATACCAGGATTTCCCACAATATCAGATAATAGCAAACATTACTAAACTAAACATTACTAAACATTACTAAACTTCAGGGAAAGAGATATACTGACATAGTGGGAGGAGGAATTAAGATAAGCAAGCATAAAAATCACATTTACACCCTATTTCTGTAAAACCTATTCCTGAATAGTGTTAACTTAGTGATTGTTCTTCAGGACACATTTAAGACGGGACATAATTTTTAAAGGAGTCAACAGTGTGCGTGTGTATTTCCAAACACAAGTGAATTCATTTTAATAGGTCAATCATTAAATCAATACTTTGAGAACTTTGTTCATATGCGAACATTTCTTATGCTCATTTTAGTTGTGTCCCAGGACATACCCCGAGCGCTTCTGTTACATGTTTGAAACATAGGTTTCAATATACACAGAGGTGGGCATGTGTCTAACCGTTCACTCCACTGCACACAGTTTTAGTCTAGATATGTCTGTCCTTGCCCTCTGACCTGTCCCATTGTATAGACTAGCAGAGGTCCTCAAACTTTTTAAACTGGGGGCCAGTTCACTGTCCCTCAGACCATTGGAGGGCCAGACTATAGTTCAAACAAACAAACAAACAATGAACAAATCACTGCGGGCCAGGGATGAGTCGGCTGCTAAGCAGCACTGACAGCGCAGGCAAAAACACTCCTCGGTTGGATAAATGTCCTCGGTGGGCCGCATGTGGCCCTCAGGCCATAGTTTGAGGACTGCTGGTATAGAGTGAATCTCACTCCTTGAACTCCCTGATTAATGGTGGTAAGATTTAAAGGGAAGAGAACTACCTATTTAGCAATGTTAAAGCCTGTGTGATGTGTATTAGAATTCTCTCTGTTCAAGAGACTTTTACTATTATCTAGTATTTAGCTTTAAAAACAGTGTCCCAGCCCATGTCATAAGTGACTACATAGAGATTTAAGATTCCCTTGATTTGAATGTCAGTGTGTTTTCATGGTGAAGAGATGGGAAATTGCCTTCTGCTTTGCTCAGAAGCCTTGTGCACCAGGCACTGTTCTAGTTCTCATTCAAGGAAATGAGCCAATAGGATATACCGAAACCCGGCCCGCTGTCATTGATCTTGGAGTTTAGTTGGAAGAAGCAGGTGATAAAAATTGAAGCAAATATAGGGATTTCAGGAACCACGAGGTGTGATGATTTGTAAGGGAATGAGAGAAGTTTTATGTGGAGAGTCATTTTCTTACGTATGAGTTTTTTGTGGGCTTTTTAAAACCATGCTTAAAGTTTTTTAAACCTGTTTGACTGCCATTTGAGGAGAGATTGGAAAGTGCTTTGGGCTAGGCCAGTGTCGGTCGAGCTAGAGTGATGGTCAAAATGCAATTCCTTCGGCCAGGTAGACTGGAAAGAAGTTGGTCGTGACGTGGGGGGTGGGCGTGGGGAAGGGTGGTCTGGGATGACTTTCAAGTCTGTGGCTGGAGCAAATGAATGGAAGTTCTGCAGCTCGTAAAGAATGCATATGGGGCAGCTTGGGGGACAGGAGGGAACCAGATTGCATTGCAGACATGATGTATTTGGAATGCCTGCTGACAAGAAAATCTCATTTTCTAGAATGAATCTGGAAAATAGGAGAGAGTGAGGTATACCTGAGGGAGGCCTGGGTGGGACCTGATGAGAGACCACCCAAGAGGGGAGGGAGGGTACAGTGACAAAGAGGGACTTGCTCTGAGATTCCCCGGACCTTTAAGGGAATGAATGAGTTGAGGATGTGGAACTGAGAAATGAGCCTGAGCAGGAAAAGCTAAAGGCAGTTAATTTACAAGGAGGAAAAAAATGATACTTCATGACCACAGACCACACAACCCTGGCCAGCAAGTTCAGCCACAAGCCCCAGTTGGCTCTGAAAACACCTTCAGCAATGTTGGAAAAGAAACCCACTGCACGAATGTCTCCCCAGAGGAGGGGAGAAAGGACCTTCTCCTGATTGACAAAGATGACTACACTCGTCTAATTTCAAAGGGAAGAATGGATGTGTGAAGCTGCTGCTGCTGCTGCTGCTGCTTTTCTAAAGCTGAGTTTCAAGTTCCCCAGGGCCAAATGTGAGCGTTTCCTAGACCAGCTTCTCGGTCTTATTCAGAATTGGTTAGCGGTAAACGGGGAGAGGCAGGGGGTGGATGTCCCCTTAGTTGGCAGCAGGCTTGCCTTTAAGCCTTCTTTCGCAGGAAGTTGAAGTGCTGCACCACTGAGTTTGGGTTTTGTTTCCTCTTTGCAGTTGAAATTAAATGGGGCACTTCACCTTCATAAGAAAGGCAGCTTCCTCACATACGGGTAGCTAATACCAAGGGCTTAAATAGGAAGAAAATGTTTCCAGTATGGTGATGGCAATAAGAGTTGTACGAGCCCCCAATAAAATGATTTTTAAAAAGGAAAGGTAGCTAAGCAGCATCGTAAACATCAAAGTCCACCTTGGCAAAAGGAATCCGAGGAGCTGCTCTCCCCTGTTTCCAGTGACTTCTCAGTGGGCGTGGTTTTGTGCACTAGACACGGCCGCACACGTTCCGCATGGGGTGTTTGGAGAATGTTCCATGTTTTGAAAAATTTAAAGACAGAATAACTGCCAAATTCCGAAAATGTTAGTGTATGTGTGTGTGTGTGTGTGTGTGTGTGTGTGTGTGTATGTACATGAAAGCTAGGAGGATATCCCTTCCTATCTAAATCAAGTATATTTCTTCTCAAAAGTCCCTGGTCTGGACCTGGTAACTTCGATGGTCTGAGTGCCATTTCTCTTTAGTCCACATTCTTCGAAGTGCGAATTAGCCCTTGCATTCTTTTGTAAACCATTGAAAAATTGGAATAGACACGGGCTAATGGTGAAAATATTAAAAAGCTTCAAAATTTTTTACACACAGTTGGCTGCTTCTCCCAATTTTTCACTTTCCTTTTCTTTCTCAAAATAGATTTCAAATTCTTCTTCAGCAGTTTCAGTTCATGTTTCAGAAGCTTAAATATTACCATCTGTGAGAGCACCATTTCTAGTTCAATCAAGACATTCTTTCTTTCAGGGCTGGCCGGGGGGTTGGGGTTGGCATGTTGTTATGACTAACATTCTAGTCCTTGAGAACGACTTTGTAGCTACCTAGCCTATGTGCTCGGTGACACCTGATGACAACGAATGACCCAGTGACCACTTTCCAACACCTAGGGCTTGTGTAGGGAAAGGTCAACTGTCTCTGGGTGCAGACATGGAGGGCAGACCCCGGGGTGCTGCAGTTCTGTGGGCTGGGTAGAAGAGAGAGAAAGCACAGTGGGAGTGTAGCTTTAGGATTGCAACACTCATAGAATATAGAAAAGTTGTGATAGAGAAAAATTAAACTTTGTTTAATTTCATGATAGCAGACATTAAAAAAATAAACAATTAAAGACAATCTAACCAAACCTCTTGCTCTCAATTCTTTTTTTTTTTAATTAAAAGATCATTTTATTGGGAACTCTGACAGTTCACAACATTCCATACGTTAGGTACACTAAGCATATTTGTCTGTATGTTGCCATCATCTTTAGACATTTACTTTCTATTGAGCCTTTGGTATCAGCTCCTCTTTTTTCCCATCCCCCCAACCCTTGTTGATCTCTTGATACATTAAATTATTGTCATTTTCTTATCTTACACCAATCGCTGGCTTCCTACCCCCACAGTTTCTGTTGTTGGTCCCCTTGGAGGGTGTGTGTGTGTGTGTGTGTGTGTGTGTTTATCAATCATTGGGATCGATTCCTTCCCCCTTTCTCCCTTCCTCCCTCCACCTTCCCCCTACCCTTCTGTATTGCTATTCCCATTTCTGTTCCTGGATTCCATGTGTTGTCAGCTCTTATCTCTTATCTGTCCCATGCTCCGGTCTAGCCTGCAGTTCCGAGATCATGATTGTGGGTTTGAGGAATCCTCAGGGAACCAGAGACGTAGTGTGTGTTTCATCGGTGCTATACTGCGTCCTGGTTGCCTCATCCCTTTTCTGTGGCCCCTCTGTGAGGGGATTCTCAACAGATGGACTTTGGATCTCTGCTCCGACTTCCCTCGTTCTCAAGCTCTCAAGTGGATTCTAACCAGTAGCCTACATAACTGTTATGTGTATCTTACACGTCATCTGTCAGATTGACTTATGACTCCAAAAGTAAACTCCAAATATCAGCTTTATTCAAAGTATTCTGTTCATATAGCACAATAAATTAGGTCATGAAATTCTGGGTATTTCTTCAAAACAGGAAAAATGTTAAAAAGAATAGTGACCTCTCATCAAAATGGCCATTTAAAAGAATCTTCCTTTTCAATGTAGTCCTTGAATTCTGGAAGCTGAAATGCAGGGTATTTAGAACAGCCAGATTTTGAAGGGTGCTGGCCCATGTCTCGGGACATTTGGCATATAGCACGTGGATTACAAAGCAGCATGCCTGCTGTGTTAATTTGCTGTTTCATTCGCTGTGGCGCCTCCTTTCCCGTTTACCCCTCTTGCATTTCCCTGATTGTTTTTTTTTATTGCTATTACTCAAAGGACAGTTGTGGAGTTGACTTTGTATCTTTGATATATTTCATGTAAGAGTACACCAGTAAAAATTTAAAAAGCGAGTTGGCCCCTTCTAGCTCCTTTGTGGTGCTTGCTGTGTGGCAAGTGGGTCAGTTCCAAGTCAGAGTAAGCTATAGAGCAGAGCAGACCAGCCGCTCAGGACTTCCTGCGCTGGAACCTTCCGGGAGGGGCTCTGCGGGCACAGTGGCTAGAGTGCTGTTACCCCAGCCCACTGTGCTTCCATAAAGAGGTGCAGCCTTGGCGGCAGTCACACGTGGACCCTGTGAGCTGGAGTCCACTCAGCGGGAGCAGGCCCCCTGGGGCTTCTCCTGCAGAGCTGGGAGCCTCCTTTCAGTGAGCAGTGGAGCACTCCACCATCATTCTGAGTCATAAGACCCTCTTGGGCAGGAGAGCACGGCCCCTGCTCCGGGGTTCTGAGGTGGTACATCTGTGTGGAGGCCGACTGTCACATGCCTTTCCTAGGGAAGAGCTGGTACATTTGAATTGCCCACCCTTCAGCTAGCAGCCAAGCATGGTGCCATAATATAAAATAAAAACTCAACCTCCTTTGACGCATCGTCACCCTATGGGACAGAGGAGGACTGCCCCTTGGGGTTTATAGGATCAGGCAACCTCATCTACTTCCTGCCGAGCAGCTAGTGGGTTCGAATCACTGACCTCTAGTGGGTTAGAAGGGCAATGTTGAACTCACAGGGCCTTCAAGACTTTTTTTTTTTTTATAGTCATTTGCCTCTGCCCTAGCATTCGTTGTTCCTGATGCACCATGACCCTATAGAGAGTTCTGAGCGTTGTAAGTCTCTGCCAGAGCAGACAGCCTCACCTTTCTCCCTTGGAGCTGGTGGGTTTGAACAGCTGACCTTCCGGTTAGCAGACCAACACTTCCAACAGTGCTGCCAGGACACTGTTCTCTTTAGAATACTGAGCTCAGAGCTCCCTGCACTTGAGTTCACTGCCATCGAATCTGTAGGACAGAGTTTCACTGCCCTGGTGGGCTTCTGAGACTTGAAATTATTATGAGAGTAGAAATCCTTGTCTTTCTCCCATGGAGTGGCAGTTGGTTTCAAACTGCTGACTCTGCAGTCACAAGTGCAACACATAACCAACTACCCCTCCAGGGCTTCTGTACTTTTTTTTAGGGGGGGGCATCACTGCCCTCTGGTGGTTGTGGGAGCTACCCAGCCTTGCTCCTGAAGAGCTGCTGCTGGATTTGAACTGCTATGCTACTGGGGCTCAGCCTGGCTCCTGTACTTTATAATCAAAGCTACCAAATCCTTAAGTTGGCAAGATTACATGTATGAATACCTTTCAGTTCACAAATTCAAATGGAATGCACAGAATTGTAGAAAATGTTTCAACATTCTTTTCTGGAGACACTAATGTCAGTGGACGGGTGGTAAGCCACACATCGTTAAGAAAATGGGGAAACGGTCCCTTGACTGTTCAAATAATTTGCGTCTTGAACCGACATTTACTGGTGTTTTCTTTTCTCCTTTGTTTCTAGTGGCCACAGATGTGTTTAATTCCAAAAACCTGGCTGTGCAGGCGCAAAAGAAGATCTTGGGTAAAATGGTTTCCAAATCCATCGCCACCACCTTAATCGATGACACCAGTAGTGAGGTGTTAGATGAGCTCTACAGAGTAACCAAGGAGTACACCCAAAACAAGAAGGAGGCCGAGAAGGTCATCAAGAACCTCATCAAGACCGTCATCAAGCTGGCCATTCTGTACCGGAATAATCAGTTTAATCAAGACGAGCTGGCCCTGATGGAGAAATTTAAGAAGAAAGTGCATCAGCTGGCCATGACCGTGGTTAGCTTCCATCAGGTGGACTACACCTTTGACCGGAATGTGTTATCCAGGCTGCTAAACGAATGCAGAGAGATGCTCCACCAGATTATTCAGCGTCACCTCACCGCAAAGTCACACGGACGGGTGAATAATGTCTTTGACCATTTTTCAGATTGTGAATTTCTGGCTGCCTTGTATAATCCCTTCGGAAATTTTAAGCCCCACTTACAAAAACTTTGTGACGGCATCAACAAAATGCTGGACGAAGAGAACATATGAACCTACACGGGAAGATGGTGACTGCTCGTGGTTTGTTTGAAGATGGAGCCCTGTTGATTTATGAAGGAAAAAAGATGGTTTTTTAAAAATGTTTCACATATTCTGGAAAGACTTTGTTCAAGTCTATTGTCCAGCATTCATGATAGTGCTTTGACGGGGCTTCTTTTATTGGAAGAAAAGCATATTTCCCAAATTCTACTTAAAAACCTCCTGAGAGCCCGTCAATCAGGGGGAGAATGCGTATTTGGATACTGCCAATGCAGGGCTACCCAAGGAAGAGTGTATGATTCCCAACCTCAAGACTGTGTTTCTAGGGCAGTTGTTGGACTGATGGTGCATCAGCTATTTCTGATGTACAAAGTGATGTATTTTGATTCATTTCTATTTCTTACTATGTATATGGACCGCAGCTTTCTCCTGTGGTTGGTGTCCTGTTAGATACAACTCCACTTCAAGTTCACCTCGAACCTTGTGATACAGCTTTTTGTCCTTGACATTCAAGAATTAAGTCCAAGGGCACCAAATTGAAACTTCAGACAAACAGTAAACGGCTCATCTGAAATCATTACTGTAGAAACGAACTATATTGGATAAGAATATCCCATATATAAGAAAACAATTGAATATTGTTTTTGTTTTTTTAATCTAAATTGTGATACTTAAAGTGCAAACCATGCTTGGTTTAGAGCTTAACTTTCATGTTATTTTGAAAACGTGCTGATGAAATCTCCATTTTTACTATGAATTGTTGTTATAAAACACAGAGGCAATCTGAATTGTTCTTGATAATGGGGATAATAAAAACAAGTGGTACAAAGAATTTAGGGGGCAGAGGGACAAAGGGGAAGAAAAGATATCGCTGCAGATTGTAGGCATGAACATAAATGCATTTCAAATGTTTAAAATGGTTTGATAAATAAAGAATGTCACTTTTTTATTTAACGAATCAAATTTTTGCTGTTTTGTTATTTGCTATTTTGTCAAGTAGACCACAGCATATTTACATTTTAGACAGTTTTTGTGTTGTTTCTAGATAATTTCATATGGGTGCATGATAGTTTTATTTTGTTCTTTTTAAAGCGAGTATCTTCAGGCCAGTTAATATAATCTATGACAGATCCTATAATTAGCACTAAATACAAAGAAACTTCAATAAATTCGTGGAAGTGTAGACTGAAAAGATGGAGTTTTTCCAGGAGCTTTTTAAAAAATCCTTTTTTTAAAATTTTAAAAATAATTTTATTGGGGGTTTGTACAATTCTTGTCATAGTCCATCCATCCACCCATCCATTATGTTGAGCACATTTGTACATTTCTTGCCCTTTTCATTCTTAAAACATCTGCTTTCGATGTGAGTTCCTGGTGTCGACTCCTCATTTTTCCCCTCCCTCCCCCATTCAGAAACTTTTTAAAGCTGCCTTATTTTTGCATTGCCATTGCCTCTGCTTTATTGTGCTTTCTCCTTGAATCTATGTACATCCCAGAATATGGACATTAAAATCAAAGTTCACCAGGAAAAACCTCCAAACTGGACATTCTGGCAGTTGAAATGTATTTTAACTCACTACGAACTGGAGGATATTATAAGTCTCTCTGTCCTCCTCATTGACGTCGCTAAACTAAACAGTGGAGGCAAAAATTATCCCTCTGGTTTGAAATTCAATCCTAATACTAAGATTTAAATTAAAGGTACCATTCTAACTGTTTAGAACTAGTGGACAGTCTAGAAAAGGGCATGGTGTCTACAGAGCACAGACCTCTCTAGCCAGAAAAATGTTTTGTTTAGGATCTGTCCTAGCAATCGAGTGAGTACTTTGAGGCATGGGATCAGAACAGCACTGATTTAGCCCGCACAGAGAGGAGTTAATGAAAATGTGCTCCGAAGAGGGACTGCTATGGGCTCGGCTCCCTTCTCTCGGTAACAGCATGTGGTAGGAGCCCCCTGCCATACCCTTTGCATGGAAGGCCATGCCGTAGCAAGATCAGTTACAAAGACACCATCAACTAGTTTATTTGTGATGTAGCTACCAGGACTCCACTTGTATTTTAACAATTAAGTAGGAGAAGCTAGAAAGAGATAGGTAATTCTCAGCTAAACCAATTAGGTTTGGAGTTTTGTGTGTTTTTTTAAAAATAGGTCTTTCCCCACCCCTCTATTTTGATCATTTAATTTAGTTTTATAGATTTTGTGCTGGTGCCATCTCACCAAAAATGATGAGTTACACGATAACACTGCTCATACTCATCCAGAATGGCTCATCAGGGCCATTCTCTGTGACGATCTACATTTGACAGAGGAGAAAACTACAATCTTCTACATTTTCCAGAGGAGGAAGCCAAGGCAAACTAACTGATAGCATTTGCCGAAGGCTGCAGCTGAGAGGTAGACCAGCAAGACTCTCCGTGAAGTATATCCCTTTAGAGTTGTGAAGACAACACCAGTTTTAGAAGCAGTAGTGGCTGGAACACTTCATGATCTGTTTTTTCAGATCACGTAACCAAGAAACAACTCAGTACCTTCCTCAGGGCTAATAAAAAACCAGTACAGTCGGATGCCATTGAGCCCGCTCTGGCTCATGCCAGCCTGTGTGTGTCACAGTCGGACTGCACGCCATCGGATTTTCGATGGTTAATTGTTCAGACGTAAGTGCCTCTGGCTGCCGGTGAATATCCCCCTCTGGATGAGCAACTACACTTAGCTCACCACTTGCCCCGCTCAGGGCCTCCAGGGCCATGTGACTATCTGTATCTCTACAAGTCTCTTGGACCTTAAAGACCGGGGCATGGTTTTATGCAGAGACATTTTTCAAAGTTTTCAGCAAGACTCCTAATTTGGGGTATCCTATAGATCAGATTTCTACCCCCTCTGGTGTTTTCAATTCAAGGTGTTTATAATTAACTATGACTTTGATCGTTGTGTCCCCTCCCCTTCTGTGGACTGGCAGGCATTCCTCTGCACAAATTCTTTTTTTTTTTCTTTTGTATACCCCAGAATATTTACCACATCATAGTTGGAATGGGAAACAAATGAATTGTGATTGATGGCACATAAGGGCATGTGCTCACATTACACCTTTTGCAGCTCTTCCGAGGAATTCATTTTCTCTGTACATAAACCCAAACCAAACCTGCTGCCCTTGAGTCGCTTCCACTCACACAACTGTACCTCGGCTTCCTCCGGCTGTCAGTCGCCAAGAGAGCAGGCAGCCTCATCTTGTTCCTGAAGAGTTGCTGGTGGCCTTGCACTGTTGACCTTGGAGTTAGCAGTCCAAGTTTACCCAACATGATCTGTGGGCAATCGAAAAAAGATGATCAGCACGTAATATATTTGTTGTGAGCTTACAGAGACAATTTACAGGGGAATAGTCAGGAAGCTTTCAATTAAAGATGTAAGAAATGATACGTATACATTACTAATAGAGTTATCGAGGCACCAGAGGAGGCTAAGTCTCCACTTGACGCCATAGGTGCTATTGGCTTGTTGTTAGGAGGCATGGAGTCAGTCGTGCCTGCCAGCCACCCTGTGCACACCCTGCTCGCCATTGTCTGTGCGGGGTCCCACCGAGTCCAGCCTTCTGGCTGAGGGCCTGCCTCTTTTTCACATACAGTTTGACACTTGTTTCCCGTGACGCCTTTCAGGCGCACATGCACGAGGCCTTCCTAACTGTGAGCTGACAGTTCATCTTCTAGACCTGCAGAGCCATGCTGTGTGCCCCACCCTCTCGGCTCTGCTCGCCGAGGGAGGGTCGACACTAGAGTGCATTGCTTCCGTTCTTCAGCGAGTTTTCTATGTCCTAGTAACAAGAGCAGCTGTTAAAAGGGTTTTTTTTTCCTCTTAAAAATCACTTCTACTTGTCATTCTTATAGGAGTAGAAAGCTCCGTATTTCTCCCAAGGAGCAGCTGGTTGTTTTGAACTGCTTACTTTGAAGTTAGTCACCCAGTGCGTGCCCACTGTGCCACCAGGATTTAAATCTGAGTGAGAGCAAAAAGGCTTATCTTTCTTCCACATAGCTGCTGTTGACTTCCAGTCATTGGCCTTGCGATTAACAGTTCATTGCATAGCATACTATACCACCAGGACTCCTTCATAATTGAAATACTCGTGTCACTTATTCATGTGATTAAATATTTGTGGTAAAAAGTTAAATGCCATCTAATTTCTGTATAACAACAGTCTAGTAGCACTTGAAAGTCCTGTGTTAAGAATTATACTATTTTTCCATTTTAATCTAGTCTTACATATATTTCCAGATTTCCATTCTCTAGAGTCGTTGAGGCTTGCAGTGTTTGAAATATCACTGTTTTTATTGCATTACACTTCTGTAGCATCAAACTCAAACAGGTTTTAGGACTTGGCACTGCTTACTTAACATATAAACTTATCTTTATGATAAAACTATGAAAAAAAGTTATAATATTCAGATAGAGACTGCATCCCCAGATCCACTGCCATTGAACCAATTCCAATTCATAGTCACCCCATACAGGGTCTCTGATTTGATTAATCAATCAGAACAGAGAGTCATATCTTTCTTGAAGTAATCTGGTAGATTTAATTGTGCATTATGCTTAGCAGTTCAAATTTTAACACCAAGGCTTCCTACAGACAGCCTAGAAAGCCCCTAATGAAAACAGCAGCACACTAACCAGAAAGGTTCTATTTTTTTCTACTGGAAAATCTGTAGAGCTTATAATTACATATGTACTGCTGTCATCACAAAGTATTGAAAGTACATAATTTACTTTGCTAATGTATCCTTATATTGATAACTAGGGTCCAAAAAGTAACATATCTGCCTAGAGCCAGAAAGACATTTTTATTATGGGGAATTTCCCCAAATGGAAACTTTTTGAGTACTTTTGATTCATTTCTGTCCAGCCAAAAATGTATTTTTCCACCTACCAATGAATATCTGCCACAAGTCACAGGGGCAAGCCACTTCAAACAGTCCTGTCTGCGGAGCACTGAAGAGGGGAGATGGGTAAGTCAGCCAGCGTTCACAGTTACGAGAAAAACATCTGTGCTTTGGAAAACGTTCTTTGAGCAAAGAGAATTGTGCTCTGTCCATAGAATTTCCATGAGATCTTTACAAGATTGGTGAGCCCATGGATAAGGCCTTTTCCTCTTCCTTAATGGGTGGCCAAGAAAGTTCTCTGACTCCCCCCTAACAGCTGCATAACTGTGTTTCTGCTGCCGTTATGAGGTGGCTGAACAGGCACTTGGAGTTTATTCTTAACACAAAAGAAAGAATGCTCAATTTTTTTAAATTATGTGTTTTGATTCACAGAATGATCTAAGACAATGTGCTTCTCTGTTCTCTGGCTTTTCTCTTTAAAAGCTTGCAGATGCATTAATTAAGTTCTTTAAAACGGACTAATGTGATTTATAAACATAAAGCATGAAAGTAAACACCCCAAAGTATGAATACCGAGCTAATCACCATGATCTGGAATGACTGATGTTTATGAAGAAGCGCGGGTTCAGTTTTCTGAGAAGTTCGCTTGTCTCCGCGCACCGGAGCCATCGCTCCATTGCAGGCAGTATGTCCGCATCTGCTTGCTGCCCTCCGACCTCGAGATTTCACTAAAGGATAAGTAATGGCCCAGCAAATTAAGAAATTGCATAAGCCCGTTAATGCTGTGGTTGAGGACTTGATCAGATAAAAGTGCCAGTGTTCCTGCTGTTTCCAGTCACACGGACTTCGGGTGCTCATGACTGACGAGTCACATTTTTAGTTTGCTAAAATATTCACTGGGGAACATGCAGTGAAATCCATTGGTGGAAACATGCCAGAGCATTTTTCAAACACACTGTGTCAAGAATTTGGCATTTCTTCCTCCTGGGGACCCACTGGAGGGTGGCCAGGCAGAACCCAGCAGGGAGCAGAGAGTGGCCACTCAGGGAACAAGGGTTCCCAACTCCTGCTCTGCCAGGGAGCCCTCTGACCTGTGGCCTTATCTTTAAAACTGTTATAACTCAACTACCTTTTACTCTCCTTTTAAGGGGAAAACGAACAAAAGACAGGGCTCTGAAACCTTCTGGAGACTTACTCCTATTTGTCCTTTTACAGTTTCCAAAAAGCAATAAAAATAAGCCTGGGTCTACAATCAATTAACAGACTTTAGCAGCCTGAGGGAGGTTTGTTAAGTCCCAGTTGCCTTAACATTTTTTAGGGTTTTTTGCTTTAAAAAAATTTTTGTGGGGGAGAGCTGAGCCCCAGTGGCGCAGTGGTTGTGCACGGGACTGCGGCCCACTGGGATGGAGGTTCAGTTTCAGCAGTGGCTCCACAGGAGCAAAGGCTGGGCCTCCTACTCCCACCACCAGGGGGAGTGATGCCCCCTCCCCCCAAAAAAGACAAAACAAACAAAATTATTTGGAGTTCAAAATTGTTGAAAGTAATGATTTCTAGAAGTTTTTATGTTCTCTTCACCAATTCAATTTTGATTCTCTTACTTGGATTATGCCAGCTTTATTTCATTACCTATTGCTTTATAACGACCAAACCACACTCACTGCCTTGGAGTCGATGCCGACCCATACTGTGGATTTCCACTACTGTAGTTACTTATGGGAGTAGAAAACCTGGTCTTTCTCATGCGGAGCTGTTGGTGACTTTGAACTGCGGACCATGTGAATGCAGCCCAACATTTGACCACTACACTACCAGGGCTCTGCATTGCTGTGGAAGAAGCCACCCTCCAAATTAGTGGTTTAAAACAACAATCACTTTGTTATCTCATCAATCTGTGGATTGACTAGGTTCAACATAACACTTTGGCTTTTTGGGTTGGACTCTCTCATGGGTTTGCTTTCAGATAGTGACTGGTTCTGGAGGCTTCCAGAAATTTCTATGGGACACCGGGATGTCTGGACTTCTTTGTCTTGTGTTATTTATTTGCTCCTCACTCACTGAAGGTGTTCAAAAATTAAAGAGTAGTAGGCTCTAGGCCAGGTGTCCTTCAACTACGGCACATGCAGCCCGATGAGGACATTTATCCAACCACTGGGTGTTTTTGCCGGGGCTGCCTGTCCTGCTTAGCAGCTGACTCATCCCGGACCCACAGTGAATTTGTTCATAGTTTTTTGTTTGTTGCCGTTGTTGTTTTACTATAGTCCGGCCCTCCGATGGTCTGAGGGGCAGTGAACTAGCCCCCTGTTTAAAAAGTTTGAGGACCCCTGCTAGGCTTTCTTAAGACATGGACCCCAAATAGGTACCTCTCACTTCTTATTTGTTCTCCTGGATAAAACGAGTTGAACAGGTGGTGACAAGGGCCCCTCCAATCACCCTTAGCTTTGATATTGGACTAGAAAAACTCAGACTTAGGATTTATTCCCACAAAAAGACCAACACCAGAGTTGAAGAGAGCTCAGGCCACAAGCTTCCAGTTGTCTTCTTCCAGTGACATTGTACAGAAAGCACTTAATTCTCTCATCAACAATATATTATAATGCATACATCGTATGGCCAACCAGAGATGCTCACTATGCTTTGGTGCACAGGGGTTTTATTTGGATCAGGCACATAGCTACGAATTGCCTGCATGAGTTACCTCTGATACTCAGTGTTCGGACACTTCAGAGGTCACAATTACATAGTGCAGCTGTAAAAATGTTTTGAAGATGTCATCAGACCTCTTCTAACTTCACAAGAATAAAGTTCATTATCAGCCAAAGTCTGATTTCCTATGAGCAAACCTCCATCCTCCAATCTTTTTACCAGGCATCAGCTGTCCTTCCTGTAGGATTCTCTACTTTTTTGCAGAATTGAAAAAATGCATTGCAATGACAAAATAGAGATTACGAACAATACTTATGATTATGGGTAATATCTGGGAAGCAACAGGCTACAGTTTGAGATTGGTGTGAGGAAATATGTATGCAAAAACTTCTTTCTTCAGAAATGACAGTTCCCTCAGTGCTGTCCTCCAGTCAGGGCCACTTGTACTTGTCTCATGGACCTTAGCTCTTGGATATGGCCTGGTCTGGCAAGCGTTAAGCAATTTAGCTGCTGTAATAAGTGCTCAGAGGAACCCTTCTCTGCCCAAAATCCTCCTGCCTGCCTGAAGATGCTCATCTCTCATTCTGTGTGTTGGCAACCCTATGGTGTCTTCTCATGCAGTCTCCGGGTTTTGCTGCAGTTGTTTCTTTGTCTCTGATTTTTGTTTTTTCATGCCATTTCCAATGTTTCTATTCTTTGGATTCTGGTTCTAGGACAGTCTAGCAGAGAGACCCCAGATTCAAAGGATGCTCTCCAATCCCAGCTCTTTGTAGGGTGTAGGATAGTGCTAAGGTACGCCCTCTCCTCCCCTCTCTGGATGGCTCCTTTTAAGCCTGTTGCAAGGTGCTGTCAAGTGGATTCTGACTCATAGTGAACCTATACACAGCAGAATGAACACTGTTGGGACCTGCCCCATTCTCACGCTGGTTTTGTGTTGTTTGAGCCCCCACTGTGTTAGCCTCTATGTCAACTTAATGAACATCTGCCTCTTTTTCACTTGCCTTCTGCTTTACCAACCCTGATGTCCTTTTCTGGACTGGGCTCTCCTAATAATATATTCAGAGTGTGTGAAGCAAGCCCATTCTTTCATCCTTTGTCATTCTTGAATTATCTTCAGCAAAATTTTACTTATATGTGACATCAATGATATTGTTCAATAATTCCCACAGTTTGAACACTTTTCTTTGAAATGTGAACAATTATAGATCTCTTCCACTCACTTGGCCAGCTAGCTGTCTTTCAGATTCCTTGGTATTGGCCAGTGCTTCCAACATTGGATTTGTTGAGACTTGTTGAGCTTTATCAGAGTGTGGAAACAATTTAATTAGTATTCTGTTTATTCCTGGGACCTTGTTTTACTCTAATTACTTTAATGTAGCAGTGACTTCTTCCATCTGTACCATCAATCTGCATTGGTGGTATAGTCGTGAGCATAGCTGCCTTCCATCAATATGATCAGTTCTTGAAAATATGCTCCCTCTTGATTGTCAATCAACCAATCAATTCATTTCTGTACAGAGTATGTAGTTTTTCCATTTCCTTTGGATGCTTTCTGCATAATTCAATATTTTGCCAACACAGTCTTTCAATTCTTGATCCTAAGAGCTCATAATAGCATCTGTTTCCTACGTAGGGAGAATTTGATAACTAGGAGGAATGCTGACATTGCACAGGTAATTTAACTCTCAATTGGGTTGCCCAGCACACCAAAGGCACACACGAAAGGTTTTGTTAGTTCAGCACAGATTTGTTTGTTTTTTCAGGCTAGAATATGTGCATATGTAATAATTTGGTAAAGTCACAAGTTGGTGATAATTGTGTATTTCCTCATACTATGTCCATAAAGATAATATGGCCTAAAACAGTCTTGCCATCCTGGACTTCTAAGAAGCATTCTAACTGTACTTTCTGCAAGACATACTCTTGGTTCTTTTAGCAGTCTGTAGTACTTAAATTATTCTTCATCTGCATCTTAATCCAAATGAATCAACTCTGCTCTGGTTTTTCTTCATCATTTTGCATGCATAGGAGGCTTTGAAAATGCCATAGCTTGAGCTTAGCTTCTCTCTCTCTCTCTCTCTCTCTCTCACACACACACACACACACACACACACACACACACACACAGTGCAGGTTAAAACAATGTACAGCCAACTTTTTACTTAACATCAAAATAGTTTTAAATGAATTATAGGAGCTATAAGATGATAAAAGGATCCTGTTTTACCAATGTTAAAAATCTGGTCACTTTACCTATGCATCAGCACTAACTCACTGAGTGAGTTTGGTTTGGGGATTTTTAAATGGAATCTGTATGAGAAAAATCAAGAGCTAAAATGTCAACTTTGGGGAACATCTGAGAAACACAGCATGTGGCAGGCATGTGCTTATGTTAATTTTACGATTGAAATGTATGGGTGGAGTCTAGCCTGTTAATCTGAAGATAGCCATTGAGTAGCCAATGAGGCCTCTATGTGGGCATGGCTTTCTCCTGAGATTTCTGGGAAGTCTGGCGATATTTCCCTTGTGAAGATGAGAAGCTGTCTTCCCTAGATGTTGGGAGTTAGTCTCAGAGACGATGAATCATGGACAAGACAAGATGGCAGCATCCGAGAAGCTGGGGGAGCCGGTGAAGAGACCACATGGCTTTGCTCTGATGGAGCCAGACCTCTGAAGCTGGGGTGGCCACATGGAGACCTCTGCCAGTGATGAGTTGCTTCTGTTGTTGATGGACACTGAGCCCTGGAAACGAGGAGCCATGGGGAGACCCCTGCCAGCGCCGGGATTCTGCACCCACTGACCTGTGACTTCATGAGTTGGAAGGAGACTTTATAGATTGATTTTGGGCATATGGGTTAATATTGGACTTATGACTTTGAACTGGACTGGGCTGGGATGTTTTCTCAATGTCCTGTTTCTCTTGTGTATAAACCTTTTCCTTATATCCATATGTGAGTCTATGAAATTTGTTTCTCTAGTCTACCTGGGCTAACACACAGCACCAGAGGGATAGTTTGGCATTATTTTAATTATTTATTCAGAAATAAGATTGCAGGCAAGCTTTTGAATCCAGATAAACTCTGAATCATAGCACTATATCCAAGGAAATACATATATGTGTCCACTGAGGCCACAGGCCAGGAGTGCATAATTGAACTGGCCCAGGAAGGATGGCCTTTTGCCAGTCTGGTCCTGGTAGGGTAGGCAGAGTTCACACCCTACTGTAAATTTTCTCTGAAGAACCAGAGAACAAGTCAAACCTGTTCAGTCATACCCATGAGTCTGGGGTCCACCCTTGTCACACGTGGGACTCCAATACCTCCCCTTCCTATTACATGCATGCCCCTAGATTGCTGTAATACTTATAGCACAACTCTTTCCTGTGATGTATGTTCTTACCTGTCATTAGGAGGCTTGCATGTCCCCAAAAGATTAATAAGACTTAGTCAGAATAAAGGAACTCTCTCTGTAAAGTGACCAGATTTTAAGCAGGACACCACTGACTGGGGGGGAAGGGGGGAGCTCTTGATTAAAAATTTGGTCTATATGGAGCAACAAAAATGTTCATAGAACACAAAACTAGTATACGATTTTTGTACTATATTTATTTAATTTTAAAACCCAAAGGGGCAAATTATTAAAAAGCAGGACATCTGGTCACTTTAGGCTGCTTCTCCTTCCCCAACTCCTCTCTTTCTCCTCCCTGTTTCCTTTCCCCATATTCTCTCCTCCTCTTGCCCACGCTCTTTCCTCATGGGCCACCAAGCAGGGTTAAGGTGAGCATGGTACCATAGAATGTGTGACTTCATTGTTTACATCTCTCAAATTTTCTATGATGTTACTATAATCTTTAATTATTATTGCTGTACAATTGCGCCTACTGGATGATGTGTCACGATAAGCCCATGGAGCAATTGAGATGAGCCAGGTGGTCCAGGAAACTTGTAAATCAGTTTGGTTGGTTGGTGACCATCCGATTTATGAGTATTTTCTGAGATCAAGTTCCAAGAAACAATGATGCATGTTAAGCTGACAGTGCTTGACACTGGAATATGGAAGCTCTTAGGTAATAGGCCAGATTGCAGGGAGCAGCATTTGCAAACATAAATGGAATAAAGTCAGACTGTGTAGGATAAAAAATTCTTTCTCTTCTTCATTTTTTTGTGTGTAAACTTTTATTTAAAGAAAAATGATAGACTCATAGCAAGTTGTAAAAAGATTACGGTTTCCCTTTCTCCACCAGTGGCCTCTTATATAGTGCTGTACACTGCTCAAACCAGAAAATTGGCATAGTACATTG
The DNA here is from genome assembly GCA_004026705.1 of Nesogale talazaci. Lineage (NCBI taxonomy): Eukaryota > Metazoa > Chordata > Mammalia > Afrosoricida > Tenrecidae > Nesogale > Nesogale talazaci. Next base: position 19,837 of record PVJH01011676.1, on the reverse strand, counting down.
TTAAGGATACCACTCTCATGTCAATTTGTTGCACTGTGATGACTTGTGTGTTGCTTTAGTGCTGGAAGCTGTGTCACAGTGTTTCAAATACCTGCAAGGCGCTCTATGTAAAGTGACCAGATTTTAACATTGGTAAAGTGGTATATCATTGACTGGGTGGGGGGGGAGGGGGGGAAGAGGAGGGAATAGAAGGGGTATATTCCCTTCCATTCTCCCGCCATTCCCTAGCTTGTCCTGCATTCTTTCAAAAAATCCAGATTTTTAAAACTCCATAGGATGCAGGAAAAATTGTTTAAAATCAAGACTGTCCCAACAAAAACAGAACGTCTGGTCTCTTTAGGTGGACAAATTTCAGTGCAGCTTTTCAGATTAAGACAGCAGAGGAAGAAGGACTTGGGATCGCTATCCGAAAAACACTGGCCAGTGAAAACCTATACTGTGCTGGGAGATGAGCCCATCCAGTTGGAAAGTACTGAAAATACCACTGGGGGAGAGGTGCCTTCTCAAAGCAGAGTAGGTTGAATGTAGCAAAGCTTTCAGGCCCTTCATTTGCTAATGAGGCATTATTCAAAATGAGAAGACACAGCTATACAACCCGTTGGTAAATGTTCTATTCTGTGTACACTCTATGACTATAGAAAAATTGAATCATCAGAAATGACAGGTGCTCACAAATGAAATGGAATACCTAAAAATAGATATTCCAGATATCAGCAAGTTGAAAGGGACTGGTATTTTAAATTGGACAATCATATGGTCTGCTATATCGAGAGTAACAAATTGAATAGAAATGCATTCTTTTTTAAAAATCAATTTATTGGGGCTCATAAACTCTTATCACAATCCATACAGCTATCCATTGTGTCGAGCACATTTGTATATTTGTTGCCCTCATCATTCTCAAAACTTTCTACTTGAGCTTTCTACTTGAGCACTTCGTAACAGCTCCTCATTTTCCCTGCCTCCCCACCCCACCCTCACGAACCCTTGATCATTTACAAATTTTATTATTTTGTCATGCCTTACCCTGTCTGACATCTCTCTTCACCCACTTTTCTGTTGTCCATCCTCTAGGGTGGGGGTTATATGTAGATACTTGTAATCAGTTCCTCTTTTCTATCCCACTTTCCCTCCATTCCCTCTCCCCCCAACCCCCCGGACCAGTATTGCCACTCATCACTGGTCCTGAAGTGATCATCTGCCCTGGATTCCCTGTGTTTCCACTTCCTATCTGTATCAGTGTACATCCTCTAATCCAGTCAGATTTGTAAGGTAGAATTGGGATCATGATAGTGGTGGGGAGGAAAAATTAAAGAACTAGTGGAAAGTTGTGTTTCATCATTGCTACACTGCACCCTGACTGGCTCATCTCCTCCCTGTGACTCTTCTGTAAGGAGATGTCCTGTTGCCTATAGATGGGCTTTGGGTCTCCACTCTGCACTCCCCATCATTCACAACGATATAATTTTTTGTTCTTTGGTTCCTGATATCTGATCCCTTCAGTACCTTGTGATCGCAAAGGTTGGTGTGCTACTTCCATGTGGACTTTGTTGCTTCTGAGCTAGATGGCTGCTTGTTTACATTCAAGCCTTCAATATCCTAGATGCTGTATCTTTTGATAGCTAGCACCATCAGCTTTCTTTACCATATTTGCTTATGCACCCACTTTGTCTTCAGTGCTCATGTTGGAAAGGTGAGCTTCATGGAATGCCAGTTTAATAAAACAGTATTCATGCCTTAAGGGAGTACTTGAGTGGAGGCCTAATGTCCATCTGCTACCTCAATACTAAACCTATAAATATATACACATAGATCTATTTCCTCCTCATCATATATAAATCTATTTACATGTGCACATGCCTATATTTAGGCCTCTATAAATGCCCTTTACCTCCTGGTTCTTTCCTCTATTTCCTTTTACTTTCCTCTTGTCCCACTAGCATGCTAAGCCTTCATTTGGGTTTCAGTAATTCCTCTCAGTTACATTGGCCTTGATCAAGCTCTACCAAGCATCCTACACTCTCCTTACCACTGACTTTGGATCACTTGTTCCCTTGTTCGTGGGTTTGTTAACATCACTTTCTTTCCTCCATCTCTTCTTCTCCCATGTTCCATGCCCTACCCCCCAACCATCAGTCCCATTGTTTTCTCCTCCAGATTGTTTATACTGCCTAGCTTATCTAGATAGACCTGCAGAGACAATAATATGCACAAAAACAAGATAGAGCAAAACAAAGCCAAAAAACAAAAAAACCAACAACCCAATGGGAAAAAAGAGAAAAGCCTGTAAATAGTTCAAGGTCTGTGTTGATATTTGGGAGTGTTTTCCAGTCAAGTCTCATGGATTGCCACACCTTGGTCCCAAAGTCTATTCCTGGTACTCACTCAGGACTTCCTTGCTCTGTTCCCTTTGCTGTTCTGTTGCATGCCCTTGGTGTTTTACCCTGTTTGGTAGGGTCAGATTGGATACATTTCCCATACAGTTTCTCCAGTGGTGTTCCCTTGGGGGGATATGGATCAGTGAGGGATGTCATGTCTCAGAGTGGGACTGACCATATGGTCCACTGTGCATTGGCCGCTCTGAGCAGGGATATCGTCCTCAAGGCTTGGTGGGCCAGAATGTGCTCCACTCTCACTTCCTCCCCATTCATTTGCTCCTGCGTGCTCTGATCAGACATGTTCCTCTCCCTGAACTGTCGCTTCAGTGCTGTCCTCTGAAGTGAATTCTTCTGGGAGGGTAGGGGGGATGTTCACACTGTTGGATTGCACTCAGCCCCTCAGACCACTCTACTGGCTCCCTGCTTCATGCCGGTATGTTGCTTCCAAATCTTGGAGCACCAGGTTGAAGTCTGGTCCCTCTTTCCCTGTTGAGATATAAAAGATACCTTCCCCTTGGGTGGGTTAGTGCTCTGTTTTCCTGCTACCCATTTCCTTCTTTCTTTCTTTTTTCTTTTTTTCTTCCTTCCTTTCTTTCTTTTGTACTTTTTATCCCTCCCTCCTTTTTAGTTGGTTACCATATGTATTCTTGGATTTGGGATGGCCCCTGCCAAAAATGGCAATCTTATTATTGTTAGGTGCTGTCCAAACTGTCCAAACTTTTTAGTGACCTTATGCGCCACAAAATGCAACCACCCAATATGTGCTATCCTCATAAATTTTTCTACACTTGACCCCGTTGTTGAAGACAGTGTGCCAATCCATATCCTTGAAGGCTGGAGTGGCATCATCATCATTGTAAAACAGACTGTTTAAAAATCTATCCTGAAGTAAATGCTGTCAATGATAGAATAAAAACCACAAAATTCACAGCAACTTCTTCAGTCTGAAATGCATCTAACATGCATTCAGGTTGCATTGACAATTACTGGCTATGGCAATGCAAAACTGGGAAATAAAAGAAGCTTCAGTAGTTGGACAATATACCCTTGATAACAGACATGAAGTTGGAGTGCACATGATGGGGTTTTGCAAGAGCAGTGGCATCTTTGTTACAATTTTTTTTCCCACCAATATAACCAGCAACTTTACCTATGGACTTTTTTTATGCCTCAAACTTTTATTTTTTAAATTTATCATTTTATTGGGGCTCGTACATCGCTTTCACAATACAGTTACATACACTGCGCCAAGCGCCTTCACATGCCTGCTTTCATTAACATTCTCCAAACATCCGTTTTTCCACTCAGGCCCTTGATATCAGCTTCTCATCCATCCCTCTCCGTCCTTTTGCCCCTCTCCCCACCAGTCCTCATTACTTTATAAATTATTACTGTTTTCTCATATCTTACACTGCCTAACATCTTCCCCGCCCACTCCTCCTGCTGTTCGTCCTCCAGATGGGTGGCGATCTGTAGACTGGCATTTGGCTTCCTCTTTCTGCCCCACGTTCCCTCCACCCATCTGGTTACCTATGGAGCTTGTCAGGAGAAATACTTCAAAAACCAACCTCACTGCCAGTGACTCAGTGCCAGCTGCTAGCAACCTTCTAGGACATGACAGAACCACCCTGTGAGTTTCCAAGACTATAATAAAAAAGAGATTTTATGGAAGTTGAAAGCGCCATCATTTTCCAGCAGAGCAGCTAGTGGTTCGAATTGCTGATCTGTGGTCAGTAGTCCAATGTGTAACCACCATGCCACCAGGAGTCCTCAGAGGAAATATCAGGAATCGGATTGGTGAGACCTGTGGAAAATGGCAATGGAGAAGCTTAATATCATTAGAATGAAACTAGGTCTGAACTGCAAAACAAACTATCAATTGCTCATGTCCAGGCTAAAACCGAAGAAAATGAAAACAGATCCGTAAGAGAAATAGTATAACCTTGAGTCTAAGACATTGGACTTGTAAGGCCATCGCAAGTATAAATTTGACACATTGAACATTCATAATTGAAGACTAGATGATTTAGGGGATGACATTTATAAAGAAAGCAAAAAGTCATTTAAAAGGAAAGAAACAACAAAAATGGATGTCAGCAGAGACTTTTAAATCTGCTCTTGAATGTGGAGTAGCTAATGCAATTGGAAAAAATGATGAAGTAACAGAGCTGAATAGACAATTTCAAAGGGTGACTCAAGAGATGAAGTAAGGAGTGATAATGAAATATACAAAGACTGAGAGAATGCTAAAAACGCATATAGTCCTTAAACTGCAAGAAGCAAAGAAAAAACTATGCCTTGATTTTTGATATTTAAGAATTGTATGGAAAAAAAAAAGAAAAAAAAGAATTGTATGGGCAAATAGAGAAGACCACACTCCTCAGAACTGGACCCACAGACAACATCATGATAAACTCAGATATATTGGAGTTGTCAAGCATTTCAGCTTGCATGGATCCATAGTCAGTGCTAATGGAAGCAGTCATCACGAGATGAAACAATGTATCTCATTGAGTAAAACTACTCCACAAGTTTGCGGCATGAAATGTAGGATAGATAACCCTTCAGAAACAGTGAGGATAGTAATACTTCCCTGAGGCTATGGGAAGAGTGCCTTGGGGAAGCTGATGATAATGACTGTATAAACTCACTCCGGGAAAACAAATAACGGAATTGCAGGTGAGTGGGTTCATTGGGTGGTATAAGATACGGAAAATAACAATGATACATAATAAAATAATAAGGGTTCCTGGGTTGTAGGGTGGGGTGGGAGAGGATAAAAGGGAGCTAATATCAAAGAGCTCAAGGAGAAAGAAAATGTTTTGAAATGAATGGTGAGAGTAATTGTAAAATTATGCTTGATCTAACGGAATCATGGATTGTTAGAATATCTGTAAAATCTCCCAATATAATGATTAATAATAATAATAAAATTTGCTGCACAAGATCAATTACAATGTTGAAAAGCAAGCAGGTTACTTAGAGGACTAAGGTGGGCCTGCCCCATGCCATAGTCTTTCCAATCTTATGCACGTGAAAGCTGGACTCTGCATAAGGAAGCCAGGCCTGCCTATGCTGTGCTGTGGGTGCCGATGAGGGCCACACCCACCTCCTCTCCAAACAGGTCCTTCAGTTACTTAGTCCTGATGCCCAGCATCCTCACAGCCCTCTGGCCTATCGGGGCCTCCTGCACCACCACTCTGAAGTCTTCACCTCATTTATTGTGAACATGGTATCAGGAGAGACTGATCCCTGGAAAAGGATGTCGTTATTGTTAAAGGAAAACCCTCAGTGAGGTGAAGTGACATAATGGTTGCAACAATGGACGGAAGCATAATAATTGTGATGATGGGCAAGATAAGGCTGTGTTTTGCTCTGTTGTATTCAATGTCATCATGACCTGGAACTAACTCAACAACCACTGTTCAGTTGTCAGCATGTTTCAGGGTTTGTTCTACCATGTACCACTAGTAGACATTTCGCTCTTAGGAACATTTACATAGAGGGTTTTCCACTCTCTGGATAAATGACTAAGAGTATAAGCACTGCCAAACTATTTCTCAGAATGGCTGTATCATTTTACCAAGTTACCATCCACATCCACTTTCTCATGATCCTTGCCAGCATTTCCACTGTTTTCATTATGACTCCTTTGTTTCGTTTAAACTATAATGATATCTTACTGAATTTCAATTTGCCCTATGGCTAATGATGCTGGCTGTCATTAGTTGGTGTGTTAGTCTAGACTAGAGAAACAAATCCATCTGCACTCATATATAAATAAGGGAGAGGTTTATATACAAGAGGAAATGAACATTGAGAAAGCATGCCAGCCCAGTCCAGATCAAGTGCACAAATCTAATATTAGATCCTATGTCCGACAGCAATCCACAAAGTCCTCTTCAGACTTGTGAAACACATGCAATGATGCCAAATGCAGGAAGATCACAGGTCAGTGGGTTAAAAAGTCCTCGGATCCAGTGGTGGCGTAAGCATTTCAGTGCAGACAGGGGTCTCCATGAGGCTGCTCCAGCACCCAAGGCTACATTGGGTAGATCCACGTGGCTTCTCCTCAGGCTGTCTCACAGGAAGTGAGCCTTGCCAGTCAAGTGTCTCCCATGGAGGGAACATTGTCAGTAGGAAGTCTCCAAGCTGGTGAACCAAAACGAGATAGTGTCTCCACCTCTGAGAAGGAACTACCACATTTTTCAGAATTCTCAGGAGAAGGCCACGCCCACCTATTGGCTATCTCCAGATGGACAGGCTAGGCTCTACCTCTATACTCTCAAACCTCAAATAACACCAGACTAGGTGACTGCCACAGTAGGTTTGTCTTTTCATTGCAAATTTCTATTCATTTTCTACCTGTTTTCCTCTTTTGCTACCTCTCCTTCTCCTTCCTTTTCTCTTCCCTTTCTTCTTTCCCTTGCCCTCCTCCTTCAGTAAACTCGCTAAGGTTTTGAACACATATAGAAAAGTTCACACATCATAAGACATAGTTCCAAGGAGTTTTCACAAAATAAACACACTTAACCAGCACTGCAGTGCAAACACTAGAACACCTTTATCACCTAGAAAACAACAGACTCACTCCCACCACGTCAGTGCTGACTCCTAACCATCCAACAGGACAGGGTAGTCCTTGTCCCTGGACTTGTCTGAGATGAACTTTTTGTAAGAGTAGAAAGTCCAATAAACCCTTCAGGATCAATAATGAGAGTAGCGATACCAGGATGGTAAGGGGAAGGTGGAGGGAGAAAGGGGGAACCAATCATGATGATCTACATATACCCCCCTCCCAGGGGAATGGACAACAGAAAAGTGGATAAATGGAGACATTGGGCAGTATAAGACATGAAAAAATAATAATTTATAAATTATCAAGGGTTCATGAGGGAGCGAGGGGGCAGGGGGAAAATGAGAGGATACCAAGGACTCAAGTAAAAAGAAAATGGTTTGAAAATGATGGCAAAATCTATACAAATGTGCTTGACACAGTGGACTTATGTTTGGATTGTGATAAGAGCTGTATAAGCCCTCAATAGCATGATTTAAAAAATAATTATTTTAAAGAGTTGAAAGTCGATCCTTCTCCCTTGGAGAGGCTGATGGTTTAGAAATGCTGACCTTGCCTCCCAACATATAACCACTAGGCCACCATTGTTTAGACTCACAGTACTGGAGATTAATTTTGCCTAATTTGGAACATCATATAGTGGAAAAACTTGGTTAGTACTTCTCATTCATAACATTTATCAAAGATTCTCTTTGGAAAAAATTTGAAGTTTACCAACTTTAGTTACCAAATCACCACGTGGATGCTCTTGAACGTATATTGCATAGTTAAATCTAAGTATCTCACCCTCTCTCAGTTTGCTGCTCACTTGGACCTAATGTCAATGGCTAAGTCAACAGGACTTTTGATCCCTGAAAGCACCACTGACCCAATAATGTTAGGGAATGCTAACGGCAATGTCGTGGTCCAAGTAAAATTGGAAGTATATATAATGAAGCCATGTGCTCTTGAGGCATTCGTAACAACCCTGTTGGTCAGAGCAGAAATAAGGGTTTCCTCGTCTGTAATCTGTACAAGAGCAGCGTCTGACCTTTCTCCCACAGAGTTGGTGCGCTCAAACCCCTAGTCTTCATGTATCAGCCCAGCCCTCTAGCCACCACCCTACTTAGGCGCCTATCCTGAATGCCTCTTCCTTAGTGCATCTTCTCTGGGATGCTTTGTATTGGGATAAGAGCCTGGTCCCTTGGTGAGTTGCTAACCACCAGGTCAGCCTGGTGAACCCACCACACTGGCTGCTCTGAAGGAGAGAGATGAGGCTTTCTGCTCTGGGATTTGCAGCCTTAGAAACCCATGGCGGCAACTCTAGTCTATCCTGTAAGGGGGCTGTGAGTTGAGACGGACTCAATGAGTTTTGCTTCACTTTGTGCTTGCATTGGGGTTGGGAAAGTCGATATGATCAAGAAAGTTTTTAAAGAATTAGAGCAGGGATGGTTCTGTCACGCTTTTCCAATATAGGTTGATTCACTTATATTAGTTTCTGATGCCAAACAGTTCTCGGTGCCCCAAGCAATGGTATGTCTATGATTATTAGGGGTCAGGTTGAAAGCAGAACGGCCTAACGTCGCTCCTGTCCTTTCCCCATGAATAGCAGTGCTGCTGCTCATTATTATCAGGAAACTCTTGCTTAATAGTGGCTCAAGGGACACTTCGATGTCGGTTCTCGCAGATGGCAACTGTATCTTGGTTCCAGGAAAGGGGAAGTGAAGCATTTGGGCTTGTTTCGGTCAGGATTATTTCCTGCAGAGATCGAATGGGTCTATCTATGGTCTGCAGTCCCCGGCTATCTGTTCAGCCTTTTCCAGTTGCTGACCCATCTGCAGACATCTTCTACTGGAGAGTTGAGAATCAGACTTCCTCGCCCATAGTATGATGTTATCATCGCAAAGTACATGCCACGCAGTCACATTCCGCTGTTCGGTGTTTTATATTGCACTCTCCGAGCTGTGTGGTGCTATTTCCTACTTCTCAGAAGAGAAACTAACCCTGAGAAGTTAAGAAACTTTCCCAGCAACAGAGATGGTGAGTGGCACACGCAGGACTTGACCCCGGGACTGATTCCGAGAGAACTTGCCTTCTGCGCCAAAACCTATGCGGCGGCGTTGTGGTGAATCTTGAGTTTTCTCTTTCCCCGATTCTAGATGTTTAATTCAGAATGTTCTGGAGTGAGCCAAGGAAAGGTGCTGTCAAAAGCTACTTTGAAATATTGGGTTGCTCACCACAAGGTCAGCAATTTGAACCCGCCACACCTGCCGCTTTGGTCCTCCTCCTTTGCCCATCCAAAGTGGGAGGCTGACGATTATGGCAAGTGATGACTAGCTCATCGCCACACACGGGAAATTTAAGCAGTCTATTACAGATGAAGGGAACATGGTGATCAAGGTAAATATTATGGCCTTGACAAGTTATCTATTCACTTTGTCCTTTGTTATTTTCATCTACGACATGGGGGTAATAATAGCATATGAGGAGGCACCAAAAAGTTTATAGGAAATATATGACCCTGGTTATAGAGCTATGTACATATAATTATATACTAAACATTAAGGTAGCAAATGGACATTGGGCCTCTACTCAAATCCTCTCTATGCAAGAACACTTTAATTCCAATAATGTGGCATTCTGTGATTGCTCACTTTCCTGACATTATCATCAGTGCATTATGAGTACATAAGCAAAAGTGGTGAAGAAAGCTGATGGTGCCCGACTCTTTAAAGATATAGTGTTTGGAGTCTTAAAGGCATGAAATTAAACAGGTAGTCATCTAGCAGGGAAGTAACAAAGTTTCCACATGGAAGAAGCACACTAGTCTCTGTGATCATGAGGCGTCAAAGGGACTAGGTATCAGACATCAGAAGATCCAAAATAAACAATTATATCAATGCAAGCAAGGAGAGTCGGAGTGGAGACCCAAAGCCCATCTGTTGATAATTGAAAATCCTCTCAAAGAAGGGTCACAAGGGAGGAATGAATCAGCCAGGGTGCAGTATAACACTGATGAAACACACAACATTCCTCTCATTCTTTAATGCTTCCTCTCCCCAACTATCCTGAACCCAGTTGTACCTTACAAATCTAGCTAGACCAGAGCATGTACTTTGGTTCAGTTGAGAGCTCTTAACACATGTAATTCAGAACAGATAATATTCCCAGGAACAGCAATGAGAGTATGATACCATGAGGGTAGGGGAAAAGCGGGGGAAGAAGGGATGGAAAGGGGAACTGGTCATAATGATTGATTGATATATAACTTTCTCCTGAGGGGGATGAACAACAGAAATGTGAGTGAAGAGAGACAGCAGATTGTGTGGGATATGAAAATAATGATAATTTATAATTCATCAAGGGTTCATGAGGGTGGGAGGCTGGGGGAAGAAGGGGAAAAAAGAGGAGCTCATACCAGGGGCTCAAGTAGTAAGAAAATATTTTGCAAATGATGATGGCAACATATGTACAAAGGTGCTTGATACAATTGATGTGCGGATTGTTGCAAGAATCCCCAATAAAATTATTTATAAAAAAAGCAACAAAAAATGTCTCCCAAAGGCCTGACAGGAGCCCTGGTGCTGTAGTGGTCATTGTTGGGCTCGATCCACATGGTCATCAGTTTGTAACCACCAGCAGCAACAAGGCTTTCTATGTTGTAAACAGAGCCTGAGAAACCTACGGGGGCCAGTGAGTCAGCATTGACTCCACGGCAGGGAGTTTGATTTTTATGGATAAAGGCATGTCAAGGAGGTCGGGGGAAAATGGGAGCGAATAACACTGAGTACAAGCAGGGAGAAATATGCTAAAATTCATTATGGTCATGATTGCACAACTTTTTTTTTTTTAATTGGAGCAAGTAATTGAAATGTGTGATATGTGAATTACATGTTAAATAAGCGGTTTTTTAAAAATTTTGGAGGACAATGGAATGAAAAGGTAATGGAATTTCTCCACGCATGTTTTGAGGTTTCTTGTCTAGACCATGGCGAGCACTTGTGGACAGGGTACCCAGCATATGGAAGGGTTCAGTCTCAGTCACCACCACCACCATCATCATCCAAATCCAAAGCCTCTGCTAAGGAGTTGATTCTGACTGATAGCCATCATCCACAGGGTTTTTGAGATTGCAAATCTTTAGCGCACAGCTTCCTTTTTGTCCCTTGGAGGAGTTGGTGGTTTGCAGGACTGGGCTACCCGCCCGCTAACAGTCCAGCTTGGACTGAACAGCGCCCCCAGGGCTCGCTCATAAGCGTCATCACTAGGGAATGGAGAAAAAGGAGGGAACTAGAGGTCTCAGGCTGAGGTCACACCTCTAGCTGAGAAGCCTCTGGAGTTCGTACTAGCTGCTTTTACTAAGCACATTTGATGGTTGAATTTTAAGTTAGAGAGGCACTTTAGTCTTCATCCAGACTGCTTTAAGAAATCTGATGGACGGCAATCTGGGAGTCATTCAAGTTTAGCAATTTATATTTGAGGACGGCTTATATCTAGAGGAAAATGTGCATTTTAATTTGGAAACTACTCACTAGCTATCACTAGGCATCTTTATTTTTCTATACTTTTGGAAAGTAATCACATATCCGGCCAAGGTACTAAAAGTTTCATATGACTCAAACCAAATTCCGTCTTACCAGCCTGCTGCTTCCCTCCCACAAAGATCCTTCTCACCCCCCACTGCCCGGTGGTGATCTTGTGCTCGCTGGCTTCCAGCTTGGGAAAAGATGATTGGCTAGTTCCTTTTGCATCACCCTTGTCCTCAACTACAGATTTAACCTAAATTCCATAAACATAATATATAAACCATATGGGCACCATCTGACAAGAATCTTTCTCTTCTGTTAGCTTTTTAAAAATTAAAAATATATATTTATTGTGATTTAGATACAGGTTTAAACAGCAAATTAAATTCTCTAATCCTTCATACACAAATTGCACTGTGGTATTAGTTATCATTTTTGCCATTATCTACCATTTCTGAATGTCTCCCCATTCTACTACGGCAAACCCCACCCCTGTTCATCTACCCAGTTTCCCTGTCCTCCTTGCCTTCTTGTCTCTGCTTGCTTGTGTGTAAATGTTTTGTTAACCAGTTGGCCTCTTGTAGTTGATTGTTTAAAGAAACACATTCCTCACAGGTGTCGTCATTTATTTATTTTTGGCCTTTGTCTAAGGACAAGTCAATAAGTCTTGTTACTAGAGTTCCATTTCATACATGCCAGAGTTTATTCCAAACACAGTGTGTTTAAATATATTTCTGGGTATGCTGTGGGTCTGCAGGCAAGTTGTCTCAGTAATGCCGTTGTCTTAGTCTCATTACGGTACCTACTATATATGTATGTATATACATATATATATAGTTTTGTATCATTAAAAAAGAGAGAGATATCAAACCTACATATACAGAATGAGTTGGGAAAAAAACAAATAACAACAACAGCAAAACATGCAGGTCAATAGCATTGATGAGCCATTGATGAGACCTTAGGTTGCTACTGTGGATTATGCTGCAACAAACATGGATGTGCACATATCTATTCACATAATCACATTTATATCTGTAGGATATGTCACTAAGAGTGGGATTCTGGATCATAAGATATTTCTATTTCAGGTTTGTTGAAAAGTGTCATACTGTAATGCTTGTACCATTTTACAATGCCAGTAATGGTATGTAAGAGTTCCAATGTCCCCACAGCCTCTCCAGTATTTGATTTTTGTTTGGTTGTTTTTTGATTGGTGCCTTTTTTTTTTTTTTGCAGGAATGCATGCTGATGTTACTTCACTGTTATTTAGATTTTCTTGTCTCTAATGGCTAATATCGTGAACAACTTTTTATGTGTTTGTTGGCCACTTTAATGCCCACTTTGGTAAGGTCTTCATGCCCATTATTGATTTTTTAATTGAAATACTTGTATTTTTATTGTTGAGTTATTGATGTTTTTAAAAACATACTTTAGAGATTAGACCCTTCTCAGCTATACCCTTACTAAAAAAACACAAAAAATCCCACTTGTAGATTCTCCCTTTTTAACGCTTTTGAAAAAGACTTTTGATGAGCATAAAAAGTATGGGAGTATTTAATTTTTAAGAGGTCCGAATTATCTGGCTTATTTTCTCTTGTCTGTGTAATTTCGTTGATGTTTGCTAATCTATTTATGCCACAAGTGAGAACTCACATCTTTTTTCTTATGTTAACACCCAAGGATTTTATAATTTTGGATTTAAGAGTCTGTTCTTCTATACATTTTGAGTTACTTTGTTGATCTGGTAGCAAGTATGGATGCTGTTTTATTTTTCTGCAAACGGAGACCCAGTTTTCCCAGCACCATGTGTGATGGGCAGGTGTGTTATGCCAACATGGCCACAGAAGATTGGTGGGTCTGTTGTGATGGTACAACCAATGAATACTCGGGATGAATTGAAGGGCAGAGATAGGAAGGGCTCGGCGAGTCGTGCCCCCTTTCTCTTGCTTTTGGATCTTCGGATCAGCTAGCTGCTTTGTTCGTCCTGTGCCACCACCTCCATGCAACATTACCCGTGGGACACTTAATTGTGGACTGTGGAGCTGTGAGTTGAGGTTCCTTTAAGCCCTACTTCGCCACGCTCCTGGCATATACATCTCTTGAGCTGGACTCCATCATCTGGCTGACTGTTGGCGACCTGCTTTACTGTTTCCTGCCTGTGACCAGAGAGTCTGAATTGCTCTACAGACGACTACTCAGCAGCCCTCAAGACCTGAAGGACTGTCAGTCTTTTAGCTGCCTCATGCAAGTGAGTTGCACCGAGCAATTTGTACTGCTTTATAGATTACTTAATTGTTTCTTTCTTATTTTATATACTCTTCTTTCTATAGAAATATATAAAGAGAATTACAAGTGTCCTGGTTTTATTTCTCTAGAGAACCCTCTCTGACATACCATGTGAGTAGGAGACTCTTTCTTTCACATTGAATGGATTTCAACCCTTTGTTGAAGCTAAACTACCTATAAGTGGCAGTTTTTTGAGGGCTTATTTTTTGAGCCTCAATTCTCTCTTATCTGCCTATGTATTTGTTATTGTTTAATGTACAAGCTGTTTTGATTGCTGTGGTCGTGTAGTAAGTTCTGAAATAAAGAATGTGAGACCTCTTTCTTTGTTCTTCTTCAGTATTTCTTCAGCTATTTGCGGTCTCTTTCTTTTCTATATAAAGTAAGAGATTAGTTTTTCTATTTTGTTAAACAGTTTGGTTGGGATTTGTACTGAGATTGCAATAAATCTGTAGATTACTTTTGACAATGTTGGCAATTCTCACTGTGATAAATCTGCCAATTCACGAACATGAAGCATTTCCCAATAATGTCGGTTTCTTGCTTTCTTCCAGTAGTTACTTGTATTTCTCCATGTATGGTCTTTTACATTCATGGTTAGAGTCAGCTCTAGTTAGTGCATCCTTTGGGAGGTTGTTAGACTGGGTTTTCTAGGGAGACAAACCCAGTGAGGCCTATATATACATACATAGAATTTTATGTCAAGAGAGTGGCTCACAAAAGGATTATTGTTAGGTATCGTTGAGTCACTTCTGATGCATAGCAGACCTATGTGCAACAGCGGAAGACACTGCCTGGTCTTGGGTCATGCTCTCAATTGTTTTTATGTTTGAGCCCATCAGAGCAAGCACTCTGTCAATCCGTCTTTTCTTTTATTCGCCATCCTGCTGCTTTACCAAGCATGATGTCCTTCTCCAGGGTCTGTTCTCTCCTAATAAAATGTCCAAAGTACATGAAATGAAGTCTCACCATCCTTGCCTCCAAGAAGCATTGTGGTTGTACTTCGACCAAGACAGCTTTGTTTGTTCTTCAGGTAGTTCATGGTACTTTCGCCTATAATTGTAGAAGTAGTTAATGCAGTTTGGTCATGTCTGAGGGTCAGTTGTTATATTGGAGACTTTTACTGACTTGTGTAGCCACCAGAGCAAATAAACCACGAAAAAGGAAGATGAACCGGGAGGCAGGAAGAACACAGGCTGGTGGAGGCAGAGACAGTTGAATCCAGGAGCAGCAAGTTAGGCTTATGGCTACAGAAATTACTAAATCCAAAGTTGGCAAGCAATAAAACAGGCTCCTGTTATCTCCCAAGGTCACCCTGCAGTATGGTGGGCCATTGGGTCAAGTCCAAGGAATTAGAGGTCAATGAAACAATCTGCTTAAATAGGAATTGGCCACACCCTGAAGGAAATTTTCTGTTTAATTGCAGCAAGGTGGTGACGTAAGAAAGGAGGATGTTTTCTCCCTGAATCCTCTTACAACTGCTTTCCTGCTCACAAAAGATGACATCGCATTTAGAAGGGTTCAGGTATCAGGCATCAAGGAATAAAAAATCATATCGCAGTGAATGAGGGAGAATGCAGAGTGGAGACCCAAAAGCCCATCTGTAGGCAATTACACATTCCCTTACAGAGGAATAACAGGGAGGAGATGAGCCAGTCAAGGTACAGTGTAGCAATGATGAAACATACAACTTTTCTCTAGATCTTAAATGCTTCCTTTCCTCCACTATAATAATCCCAATTCTACCTTACAAATTCAGAAGATGTACACTGGTACAGATAGGAACCGGAAACACAGGGAAACCAGGACAGATGATCCCTTCAGGACCAGTGGTGAGAGAGATGATACCAGGAGGTGGAGAGAAGGTGAAAGAATAATAATTTATAAATTATCAAGGGTTTATGAGTGAGGGAAGGGAAAAGGAGGAGCTGATACCAAGGGCTCAAGTAGAAAGCAGATGTTTTGAGAATGATGATGGCAACAAATGTACAAATGAACTCGACACCGTGGATGTATATATGGATTGTGATAAATGTTGCACTGGCCCCCAATAAAATGATTTAAAAAAAAGATGCCATCACAGAGTTGTTCACCATATGCTAGACCATGCCACGAGAGAGAGAGTACTTACCTACTCCACTAGAGAATCCTGGTCCAGCTAAGTTGACACAAAACCGAACTCACATGGGAGATGATTGCAAATTACATTGTTTTCTTGATTTCCTTGTCAGCGCTCTCTCTGTCAGTGTAGAAGAACCCACCTTTCATTTATATTTTTATCTTGAACCCTGCCACTTTGCTGAACCCTATTAATTCCAATATCTTATGTGTGGGGTCATGTCATCTGAGAACAGGGATAGTTTTCTTCTTACTTAGCATATGAGTATCTGTTACTTCCTTTTTAGCTGTACTGCTTAGGCTAGAAGTTCCAGTACACTATAGAATCAGAGTAGTGATGATGGATCTTTTTGTCTCTCATTCTCAAGAAAAATGGCTTCAAAGTTTCTCCATAGAGAATAATGTTGGATGTCAGTTTCACATATGTGCCCTTTATTACAGTGAGGAATTTCCTTTCTATTTTCCCTTCTATTCTTAATAAGGTGAGAGGTTTTGTTTTTTAATTTATTTTTTTAAGGTGAGAGTTTTTCTCAGAAAATTGTTAGCCTTTTTGTTTTCAACTGAAATGATCATGGAGTTCTTTTTCATTTGTTATATTTATGTACTGAATTATGCTGATGGATTTTCTATACATGTAGCTCTAGTATGAATCCTACCTGATTATTTTTGATATGTTATTATATTCTGTTGAGTAAAATTTTGTTGAAAATGTTTGCATCTACAGTTTGAGAGCTATTGCTGTAGAGTTTTGTTATGGTTACTTTGCCTGGCCTTGATATCAGGTTTATATTTGCTTCATAAAATAAGTTTGATACAATATCCCATACTTGTCTGTGTACCAGAAGAATTTAAGTAGAATTGGTGTCAGTTCTTCTCTGAATGTTTTGCAGAATTCCTCATGAAAGTCATCTTTTTTATTGTGAAGAGGTATGTTTAACAACACCTTTATTATTTCTTTTTGTTATTCATCCACGTAGGCTTCCCACTTTATTTGTATTATAGTCAGTAGGTGTGTTTCTAGCAATGCATCTATTTTTCTAGATTTTCCAATTTACTTGAGTACAAGTTTTCATAATATGTGATTAAGATCTCCTTCATCTCTCTTGGTTCTATTGTGATGCAACTCATTTCATTTCTTATTCTATTTAATAACATTTTCTCTCTTTTTAAGTTTTTAAATTAAAATGTTTTTCTTTCTTTCTTCTTTTTTTTCTTGGTCCATTTGGTCAGTGGCTGTCAATTTTACGGATCCTCTCACAGGATCAGCTTTTTTTTTATTCCTTAATTTGTTTTTTATTTCATTTATTTGTGCTCATATATATTTTTTGCCATCACTGCCCTCTGGTGGTCGTGGGAGCTACCCAGCCTTGCTGCTGCTGGGTTTGAACCACCAAGCTAATGGACTGCAGTCCTGCACTCAACCACTACGTCACCCAGGCTCAGCCTATTGTGCTCATATTTTTAATAATTCCTTTTTTCTGTTAGCTCTTAAGGACAAGTTAAAAACCTCTTCTCCCTTTAATCTTTATAGGAGTCCTCTGTTTTAAATCCTGGAATTTCCAAGGTCATAATAAAGGATGTTTGTCTTATATTTTGGGAATGGTTATCCAGCTTGGATTTTAGGGATTAATCTGATTTATAATTTATGTTTTGTTGTTATTCCTAGTATGTGTGTAACTTAGTTAAAAGTACATCATCCATTGACAATCTTGTTATCTAACATTTCACCTTTGAACAGGAAAAATCCAAGCAAACTACTGTCCAACTCTTTTGTGTATCAGCAACATACATTTGCAATAATGAATGCTCAGGTGTCACGCAACAGTAGCACTGACTGTGATGATTAAAGCTATTTGTCAAGGTGACTGAGTTGTGAGTCTCTATGGCTTGGCAGTTATGTAAGGATATATGGAAATTCTACTAAAACCCCAAACAAATCAACTGCCACGTAGTCCATTTTGATTGACAACAACCCTCTAGGACAAAGCAGAACTGCTCTGTAAGGTTGTAAGACTAAGTCTTTCTGGGAGCAGATAGTCACATCTCTCTTTCACTTGGAATTAAATGCTGGTATAATTTGGAAGTTAGGTAAAATTAACAATAGGGAGTTATGTGATGGTATAATTGATAGTTATATAATGATGTAATCACCTAGTTTTTGATCTCATGTGGTCATCTTCAATTTTTATATAATGACAATTTTCACATAATGACCTGTCACTGGAATCTAACCATGCTCATAAGTGATCAATGGGTGTATTTACAGTCTGCTCTGACATTTATAGAGCATCAAGACCTGTTGCTATTATTTAATATTGTTGCCAAGTATCCATTGCTCATTCGCAACTCTTTATTTCAGAAGTAGTTATTGTCTGCAGCTTTCAACCCACATGCGGATGTCACCTCTGCAAAGGGCATGTCTTTCTTCTAGATTTTGCCATTAAGAGTGTTTCATCCTCAGCACCTCATGATCGCGCGGGCAAGTGAGCTTCTTTTATGGTGGGTTTTGTTGTTCCTGAGCTAGATGACTGCTTGTTTATGCTTAAGCCTTTAAGACCCCAGATGCTGTACCTTTTGATAGCTGGGCACCATCAGCTTTCTTCACCACTCTTGCTCATGCTCCCACATGTCCTCAGTGCACACCTTGGGGTTGTGTGCACACAGTGATATGTGTTGTTCCTCCTCCTCGCCCCCCCTGCCCCCGGTTTGATATCTATTGCCTAGACTATTCACCACTGTGTGGCCACGCTGGCTATTGTGCTTCTTCGGTGTGGCCATGGTCTCTTCTCAAGTGGATGGTTTATTGTTTATCTTTAGGCTTTTAAGACCCCAGACGATATATCCTTTGATGACTGGGCACCATCAGCTTTCTTCACCACATTTGCTTATGCACCCATTTTACTTCAGTGATCATGTTTGGCCAGTGAGCCTCGAGGAATACCAGATTCATAGAACAAAGTGTTCTTGCATTGAGGGAGCACCAGGGTGAGGGTCCAAGGTCCACCTGCTGCCCTAATGTTTGGCCTATAGGTATGTTCTTAAATTTATTCCCACCTTATAACAGATAGTTGTATTTATGTATGGACATACCTATGTTAGACTTCTGCAAGTGTTCTTTGCCTTCTAGCTCTTTCCTCTATTTCCTTCCATCTCCCTCCTGTCCCACCACCTTGTTCCACCTTCATTGGCGTTTCAGTGTTTCCTCATAGATTCATTGTCCTTGCTTAATCCTGACCAGGCCTCTCACACCCTCCATTCCATCGATTCCAGGCCATTTGTTGCTCCCCCTTCCCTGTCCATGTGTTTGTCCACACCCCCTTCTCCTCCCCTCTCTCGTGCCCCCAAGAATTGTTGTTTGCCCAGTCCTTTCTGTGGTTCATAGCATCTCCAGAGGGATGTATTCCTCTGAGCATCATGTGTTGGCGTGGAGCTTGGACCAGCTCTCTTCCTCTTTATCCCTGTGGGTGTGGGATACTGGCCCCTCCCCCAACCTGTTCTCTGCCATGCCCACTTCTAGGGATGAAGTCCATCTGTCTGTGCGATCATGAGATGCTGAAGCAATCAGGTATCAGACATCAAAAAACAAAAATCAAAATCAAGGGACCAATTGACTCCTGATATCGCTGAAGACAAATGGATATAGAGACCAGCAGAGAAGAAGAAAAGATGGTGCCCAGCTACTAAATGATTGAATGTCTAGATTCTCAAAGGCTTGAAGATAACCGAGTGGCCATTCAGCATGGAGACAGCAAAGCCCACAGGGAAGAAGCACACCAGCAAGTATGAACAAGAGGGGCCAAAGGGAGCAGGTATTGAGCATCAAAGAACAGGAATCACTTCATTACGAGTGAGGGGAGGAGCAGGCCCAAGGCCCACTGGTGGGTAATTGGTCACCCATTTACATGGGAGTCACAGGGAGGAGACAGACTAGTCAAGGTGCAGCCGAGCAGTGATGATGTATACAAGTTTCCTCT
>PVJH01011675.1:0-67695 GCA_004026705.1 Nesogale talazaci | reverse complement strand
AGCAGATGGCAGTGAGTCATTGCTTTGTTTTTATCAATGCAAATAAAATGATTTCTGAAGAGCTAGTAAATTTGAATTGGGGAAGCTAAGAATCCTCTGACTGTCCATTAATTTAT
This sequence comes from Nesogale talazaci, assembly GCA_004026705.1. NCBI lineage: Eukaryota > Metazoa > Chordata > Mammalia > Afrosoricida > Tenrecidae > Nesogale > Nesogale talazaci. The sequence continues at coordinate 67,579 of PVJH01011675.1, read as the reverse complement.
AATGAAGTCAGATCCCTCCTAAAGCAGAATAAAATGGAAGACAGTAGAATGTAGCAAAAGATGGTGGTCTGCAGGGATGGATCATGTATTTGCAACCTCCCACCCCCCAGACTTGGCTGAGCACATTCTGACCTCAGCTCTGGGTAGTCTGTGAAAACCAGGCTCTGACTCCTGCAGCGCTGCATGATCACAATGGCCTCAGGTGTTTAAATGTGTAGGCAGGGCCAGTGCTGCCACACATAGACCGTCCTGAGCATTCTGGTACACAGAGAGGATGAGCAAGGGTCAGGCAGACAGTCACAGAGGGAAGCCCAGTGAAAGTAAGGCGCTCTTTGCCCCACTGCCAGCACTAATGTGGCCCCACCCTGATCCATTGTGATGGTTTCACTGATGACAAAATCCCTAGGTTAGGAGGGAGGTGAAGTTATGTAATTGTGATCGTTGTAGGCAGGTGGGGACTCAAGTTAATAGGGGGTCATGTTTAGAGGGGCCCTTGTGGCCTTCATGTGAGCCAATCATCAGGATCCCCCACTGGGGGGCTGGTCTTCAGTGTCTGAAAGTTCAGATGACAGGGTCATAGACTCCTGATGTCCCTGAAATACAAGAGAGCAGGTGGGGTGTCATGGGAAGACTCTGTGGAAGAAGCAAGCTAAATCTCACGTGCTAGCCTGGAGCAAACCTTGGGGCTCACCACCCTCCCTCTCTACCCCCAATCTTGACCATGTCCTTCCCTCATGCTTAGCTCATAAGTTCTCACTGTGCAGCCAAGCCATTGGTTCATAGACTGCTCTCTGATATTCTTTCTTTTGTTCCTTGAGGTTTCACTTACCCTGCCCCACCCACAAACCATGTAAAAAGATTCCTCGTGTCATTTGTCATGTGTCCAGGACCTCTTTGAACATTTTTGGGGTGTTGAGTTTCTGGGTCTCTGGTTAAAGTTATGAGGAGTTGGAGGATGAAGCCAGGATTCTCTTCAGAAGGGGATCCTAGTTGCTAACAGGCATAGGACTGGGTCAGAGCTTGGATCAGAAACTCTCTCTGTGACTATCTTTGAAAATCAGGGTGCAGGTAGGGAGAGAAATATTGCGTGATATCTAAAGACTTGGCTGAGAACCCTGCGTCCTTTGTCCTAGGCAGGCTCTGGAAGCCAGACTCTTCCTTCTATGTCACTGAATGTTTAAGGTGATGGCAGCTCTTCAAGCCTGTGGATAGCACTAGTGTCTCCCTCCTACATAGACAATCCTGAGTTTTCAGGTCTTCAGAAGTCAGAAAAGGTCTGAGCAGGCTCAGAAGGAAGCCCAGTTAAAGTGAGACAATGTCTGTCCCACTGCCAGCGAAGGCTGCTCCATTATGATACTGTCACTGATGACAAAGACCCCAGGTGGCAAGGGAGCAGGGGAGGTGAACATGCACAAGGTAATTGTGGCCTGTGTAGATAGACTGGGATGCAGGAACATATGAGTTATTGACCTCGTAGCTCCCAGGCAGAGCAGTCAGCAGGAGGAAAACTGTAGTGATAAAAATTCTCCCTTGATCATGACAGTCATAACACAGTTCAGGATCTCTGGTTTGAACTATCAAGCAAAACCATCTATTGATGTTCTCAGGTGTCATTCTCAGCAATTGCAGCTGCACCAGAAATACCAGCAGGAATGAGGTGAATAGACAGACATTTATTTTCTCATAGTTTAGGAGGCAAAAAGTCTGAGGTCAGGTGTCTCTAGGGGAAGGCCTGGTCTCTTGCCAGTTCTTTGGCCATCTTCATGTGATTGGCATCTCCCTCCTTCCCATTTCAGTATGTTTGCCTCTATGCTAACTCAGAAGCGATTGGTTATGTTCGTTGGGCAGCCTCATTACCATAAAAAGACATTCCTCTTCTCAACGTGGTAACACCCACTGGGAGAGGGGTGAGGGTTCACAGCACCTGGCACAGTAGGACACAGGTCTCTCCTTACTGGAAGACTTTCCCACTGGCTATGCAGAGAGGGGGTTCTAACACTCCAAGGCTTCCGTACTCTCTCACTCAGGTGACCCTCTCACGGTGCCTGCTAAGACCCTTGCCAGACTCCAAGAGAGACCCTGTCTTTCCTGTCACTGTGCAGGGCCTGAGGGCATGCCAAGTTTGGTTTCTGTCCTCTTTAGACAGAACCGGTTAGGAGACAGGACTTATAAACTGGCTGTCCACTCACTTTATCCTCTGATTTTCCTTAATGTGATAGCATGTGTTGCTGGAGGCTGTTAGTGTTTGAGGCCCTCCATTGTGTGCATATTGTAGGAAACCGGGGTCACTGACCCCAGCCCTCTGTAACTGAAGACTCACTTGGGAAACAATGGCTGAAACATAGTGGGATTCAGCAGGCTCACATCAGCTGGGCAGACCAATACCTAATTTTTTGTTGAGTTGGGAAAATGGGTTGTCAAAATGGCACTTTAATCAGAGTCCTCTCGTAGATGAGCTGATGGGCAGTCACCCAATGTGAAAATCGCAAATTTATATTCCTTGTTCTTTATTAATATTCACCTATACAACACAGCAGTGTATTCTAAGCACCAGTATTGATGTCCATTCTGTCCATAGGTATAAAAATTAGCACTATGATTATAATATTTATTTACTCACTTCATAAAATGCATTACCCTTTTGATAAAACATTGAATTTTTATTGTCTTGTCTTCGTTATTTCAGTAAACACATACAACTTACAGAGAAAAAGTGCCAAACAGCCAGGGGTCGACTCGCTGTCATTTGTTTCAGCTTGTGTTGTGCCCCAAATTCCCAAGAGACATTACGAGTAAATTGTTCAATTTATGAATGGGTTCAATGACCTAAAAATATTATCACACCATTTTTTGTAAGTTTAACAGAAGCAGAAAGGGGTATTTCAAAGGTGAACTTTGTGTGTTCCAGATGAAAAGTCCTTAACGTTCTAATATATCAAGCACAATGCTTGTTGTCTAATTGGCCTACTGCTAAAGGAATGGGATTCTACTCCTACAGTGAAAAGATGGTTAAGAATAAATCACACAACTTGCGCTGCTCAGATACAGTGAATAATATGGCAAGAGAGGATGCCAATCAAGAAGCAATAAAGAAATATCTTTAATAATAGTGGTTTTGTGTATTGCCAGGTGTTATTTAATGTTTTAAATTAATATTTTAAAACTCTCCTAGCATAATCTAGTTTTGTGCATCTCTTTCATTGTTCTTATTTGTGAACTGTATGAAATAATAAGCTACCTTTCAGGATATTGTTTTTGTTATACTTAAAGCCTCAGCTCTTCAAGTCGAAGCACCCTCTACGTCCTGCTCTATGTTACCCTCATGGATATCAAATCCCTGATTTTAGAAACCACTGTGGATTCTGCTGGCCTCTTTTCTGGGACTCTGCTCTCAAAGGAAACTGCAGGCAGATGTGCTAATCCAAAGACTCCAAGGGTGGCTAAGGGAGGCTGTTGACAGAAGTTTAAATGGACTTTGATTCACATATTTACAAGCTTTCAGGAGTTATTTTATGACAATAAAAGAAACTAATGATGGAAAAGGAGAGAGGTACTATTTGGCTGAATTTACCCAAAACAAACAAACTCACTGATATCGAGTTGATTCCAACTCACAGGACAGGGGAGAACTGTCCCTGTGATTTTATGAAACAGGAACTCCTTAAAAGAATGGATCCCTCCCCCTTTTTTCCCTCTGAGCAGCTGCTGGTTTCAAACTGCCAACCTTGTAGCTAGTAGCCTGACTAAAAACCACTACACAACCAGGGTCTCTTAGTACTTTCACTATTCTTCACTGGCACCCAAATGCACCAATTCTTCTTCACTTGTTTTCCTTCAATGTCCAACTTGTATTACCTCTGGCAGGAAAACAAAGAGATTAGTCTTGGAAGTAGTACAGCCAGAATTCCCCTTAGAAGGGAAGATAGTAAGACTTCCTTAGCCTGGAGAAGCTTGGCAAAGTGGACAGTTGGAGGAAAAGAGGAAGGCGATCAGCCAGATGGACTGACACAGTGGTGGCTGCAACAATAGTGGATTGTCTATTGTTGTCTGTGAGGATGGTACCGGACTGGGCGTGTTTTCTTCTGTTGTACATGAAGCTTCTGTTTGTCAGAACCAACTTGACAACACCTAACAACAAAACAACCAAAGGATTTTGGTTTCGAGCCAAGGGTCAGGTACTCCTCTCTGCATCACATTCCTTTGTGGAAGTTCAAGGAGGCTCAGAAAGTTAAAACCTCAGCTGACCCATCTTTGCTTATGAGATCTATGTGCCCTGATAGGAAAGAAGATATTTTGTTTTACATTTCATAGTCTTGATCCATAAATCTAAACACTTAAGCATATACTATGTGAACAACTCTTTGTTCTCTTGTCTTAAGTCCTAAAAATGTTGGATGATTCCATTTAACCTGGGTTCTGAAAGATGAACTGCAAATTGACTAGGCAAGGAGAGGAGGAAGGTTCTAGGCCTTGGAGCATATGCATGCGGGAAAAAAATGGTGCGTTTGGGGAAGTGAAAGTTGAACACTGTGTCTAATACATAAAGAAAGCACACTTTAGAGCTGTCAGCACAACACAGGAAAAACTTTTTCAGGACACATTTGCTAAGAAAATACATTCTAACCAAGAGCAGAGCTTACAGGTTTGCATGGAGCTTTGGATAAACATTAGTTGATGAACACTGACTTTATTGAGCAGGGTCTAATATCTTCTTAAAACTAAACAATACTTTAGTATAACTCCTGAAAGAAAGTCTGCCTTGAGAATCATGGCATAGTGGTTATGAGTTGGGCTGCTGACTGCAAGGTCACAGGTTCAAAACCACCACAGGAGACTGTCTCAGAAACTCACAGGACTCGTTTTACTCTGTCCCACAGGGTCACTCTGAGTCGGCATGTACTGGAGGCAGAGTTGACCTTTTAGAAGAACTATGATCATGGCATCACATTGGCAAGAGCAACTTGAAAAGCTAGGTAGAAACTTTAGAGGGTTATGAGTTTTAAGTTGGACATCAAGAAGAGTGTAATTGATGCTGCTATATTATAATGAAACTTTTGAATTGGGAAGTGGTTTGCCGTGTACATTTTCAATAATAGCAGTACCAATATGCATAAAATTTCAAGAAAATCATCATATTGATAATATAAGGGTTTTTTCTTCCATCCTGTCTAAAATGAAACCAATTTCCCCCCTAAGCACCTAGTTGGTAGAGACAGTTTCTATTTGGGGTAAAAGACAGGTTCTATTTGGGGGAAAAGAACAATTAAAGTCTGGTTGAGACATTGAAGTTGTAAAATTGTGCACTCTATTATTTATGGGTTTTTGTAAGGCAAAGAGATGTACTGAAAGGACACAATCTTTGCAGGTGGACAAAGACCAGCCCATGAATACAAGCTTTTTTTATCCCAGCCCTCTGAGATCATCTTTCCTCATCTGTACAATGGAGACAATAGTACTGACTTTGGAAGGTTATATTGAAGATTAGTGAACAGTGCATGTAAAATACCCAGAACATATCATGTGTCCAGTAATTACATCCCTTAAAAGTTTATTATCTATTGGTGAATAGTTATAAAAAGTCATAAGATTACTTGTATTGCTAAACAATAGGTTTTTATTTTCTTTTTCACCCTTCTCCTCCCCATGAACTTCCAATAATTTACGAATTGTTATTACCTCTTCATATCTTACACTGTCTAATGTGTCACTTCACTCACCACTCACCCCACTGTCTGCACCCCAGAGAGGTGGTCACATGTAGATCCCAGAAATATGTCCCCCCTTTCAATTCCACCATACCTCCACCCTCCCAGTGTCACCACTCCCAACTAGTCTCAAGGGATTATCCATCCTAAATCCCCACATTTCCAACTCCAATGTACATCCCCTGGTCTAGCCAAATCTGTCTGACAGAATTGGGATAATGATAGTCAGTGGGAGGAAGCATTTGAGAACCAGGGGAGAGTTGCACATTTCATTGCTACTACACTATACCTAGACTGACTCATCTCCTCGCTGTAACCCCTCTGTAAGAGGATGTCACTTTACTTAGTGGCTTGCGGTCCCCATTGTGAACTCCCCCTCATTTATAATGATATAATTTTTAGGTCTATGATGCTTGATACCATATCCCTTTGACACCTCATGGTCACACAGGCTATTGTGCTTCTTCCATGTGGGCTTGCTTCTTAGCTAGATGGCTACTTGTTTACCTTCAAGTCTTTAAGACCCCAGACACACATCTTTTGATAGCTGGGCACCTTCAGCTTTCTTCACCACATTTGTCTATGCATGTATTTGTCATCAGTGATCATATCAGGAAAGTGAGCATATAATGTTATGATTATTAATTCTTGAAAGCTGATAATTGATCCCTTTGGCATCTCTTGGTTCCATAAGCTGGTGAGCTTCTTCCACATGGGCTTTGTTGCTTCTGAGCTGGATGGTTGCTTGTTTACTAGTAAAGTATAGCCTTATCATAGTTTCAATTACATCATAGAAACCCTGGTGGTGTAGTGACTATGCATTGGGTTGTGATCCTGCAAGGTCAGATGTTTGAAACCACCAGCCACTTCTTAGAAGAAAGCTGGACTCTGTACTCCCATGAAAAGTTGCAGTCTTGGAAACTCAAGGGGAAATTCTCCCCTACCCCCATGAGTTGCTCTGAGTTCTCTGAGTTCTGTCTTGTCCTGGGACTATTGTTGAGTCAGCATTGACTCAATGGCAGTAAGTATAGTTTCCATATAATGCATACAAATAAGATAATTTTAAAATATCCTTTCAAATACTGACTCTGTCATCTGGCTGACTGTTGGTGACCTGCTTTGCTATTTGCTGCTGGTAGCCAGATAGCCTGAAATGCTCTACAGAGGACTACTCGACGGCCCTCAAGACTCCAAGGACTGCCAGTCTACTAGCTGTCTCACACAAGCAAGTGGCACCAAGTCATTGTACTGCTTTATAGATAGTTAACTGTTTATTTCTTATCATATATATATATGTCCCATCTATATAAATATATATAAAGAGAATTACCAGTGTCCTGGTTTTATTTCTCTAAGAGAACCCTGTCCGACACAAGTAATAATCCCTTAAAATACGGAAAGAATGTCCCCATGTCCTTCAATGGTACGGCTTAGAAAGAGAATTCCATTCCACACACTATTTAATTACTTCCTATGACCCTTTTAGACATAGTCTACCATGTTATGTTGTAAATCCTAGAGTCTCTATACTTGATGTCCAAAAGCCATTTTGGAAGAAGTTATCTGTTATTCTTATGAGACAGGTTTAAGGTGGGATGTATTTTGAGTCCTCACATTACTTGATTGTGTGATCCAAAGCCTACCCTATGTTTCTTTAGGGAAATAATCTGCAACAGGCAAGAACTATGCTTCCATCAAAGCCCAAGATTCCGGCAAAATGCTAAGCTTGTGACCTCCCTTCCCAACTAAGCATGCACATAAGACTGGTGCTGAGTCACTGGTGGTGAACATCAATCAGATGCCAGTTACTGCCCCAGAGCATTGCTGACTCAGAACTCAGGGGGCTAGCTTGATGTGAGTTCTGGCTTGCTTTTGACCTGTCTAAATGAGGAAGACCTGCTTTCACTTTCAGACATTGGAGTTTCTTGCTCTGGATACTGTGTCTGGTTTGTGTTTGTCCTGCCTTCTGAGGGGAGGAGTTGTGGTTGATAGTAAGAATAATAAAAAGGGATACCATTTGGGGGCACCTTTAGTCTCCATCTAATTCAGGCTAGTCGTGATTAGTCTTTATAAAATAAATTATTTTTGCTACCATTGTCACTTGTAATCAGTATTTTTGTCCAATAAATTCATTTCACATATGGTGGCAGAGAGAGTTATGCATTAGACTTCTAACCACAAGATTTGTAGTTCGAACCCACCAGTCACACAACAGAAGAAAGATGAAGTTTCTCTTTAAATTTTTACAGTCTGAGAAACCCAAAAGGATAATTCTTCTCTGTCTTATAGTATCAATATGAACCTTAATTTACTAGACAGCATTGAGGGGTTTTTTTTTTGTTCCCTTGCTAAAAGGACAAGGATAATATGAGATATTGGAGATATAGCAAGGATTAAAAAATATCTGTAGCCAACGATACTTATATGTACCTTCATGAGGAGCTTCAAAAATTTATGGAAAAATTAAAATTACAATGTAATGAAAATTCACACATATCTGTCATTAGGTGACATCACTTACTTCTCACAGTGACCCATACACAACAATATGAAAAACTGTCTAGTCCTGGACCATCCTTACAAACTTTTCAGTATCCATTGCTGCAGCCACTGTATCAATCCATCACCCACTAGTTTACCAATATTGTCTTAGGCAAATCTGTGGCACAAGACCTCCCTAACATGTGAAAAAACAAAGATGTCATGTTGAGTTCTCAGGTGCACCTGGCACAAGCCATGGTGCTTTCAGTCACTGCATATACCTGGCTAGCATAGAGGGTTATGCGTTAGGTTGCTAATCTCAAAGACAGCCATTCAAAATCACAAGTTGCTCTAGAAAGATAAGGCTTTGTATTTCTGCAAGAATTCACTCTCAAACACCAACATATACCTAAAGGGTTTCTATGATTTGGAATTGACTTGATGGCAGGGAGTTGTTCTTTTTTTTTCTGTAAATGCATGTGAAAGATGGACAGTGAAAAAGACCAGAAAATAGCTGATGCATTTAAGTTATGATGTCAAAAACATTGAATATATTGTAAAATACCAGAAGTTTTAGGAAAAATACAGCTGTATTGATCCTTTGAAGAAATGATGGTGCAACTTCATCTCATGTACTTTAAACATGTTATTCCCTATTCTTTACCAACACCTTAATTCATATGCATCAATTCTTCCGTGCTTTTCCCTATGCACTCTCCATCTTTCACCTGCAGAAGAGTCCACTGAAAATACCATGGCTTAAATAAGACTCATCTTAGTGCTCAAGGTGACATTTTTTTCCCACTGTAACGTGCTCTTGTGCAGCAGATTTGCCCAATGCCATACTTTGATTTTCTCTTGCTGTCTTTAAAACATTGCTTGAAGGTCCAAATAAAATGAAATCGTAGACATCTTCAATCGTTCCTCCACTTACTGCTATGTTGCTTTCAGATTGATCCATTTGCGAGGATTCTTTTCTTTATACTCTAGTCTTAGATCTTCATCACTAAGTGCTCCATGTTCTCATTTTTGACACAGAAAGATGTCTCATCTGCATAACACAGGTGACTGATCTTCATGCACATTCTTCTTCATATACTTCAGTTTCCAGATTATTTACTCAGCATACAGATTGAATAAGTATGGTGAAAGAGATGAGCCTTTCACACATAATTTCTGATTTTAAGCCACACAGAATCACCATGGTCTTTTCAAACAATAACCTTCTGATCTATATACAAGTTTTGTGTGAGCAAAACAGAATATTCTGGAATTCTCATTCTTCACAATGACATCTATATTTTGTAATGACCCACATGATCAAATGACTTGCCTAGTCAACAAAATATTAGTAAACATAGTCGATAAAATACTAATAAGCATATCTGCCATCTGTCAATATCATAGCTGTTAGCAGCGATATCCCTTATTTCACATCCTCTTCTGCATCTGTCTTGAATCTTTGGCAGTTCCCTTCTGACATACTCATGGTCATTTTTGAATTATCATAAGCAAAATTTTACTTATATATGATATATTATGTTTAAAATATCATCTTCACATGCAATAGGATAATTTTCCTTTGGAATTAGCAAAATTATGGATTTCTTCTAGTCAGTTGTCTAGGTGGCATCTTCAAAATTTCTTAGTATAGACACATAAGCACAGTCAACTTGAAACCTATCAATTGGTATTCTATCAATTCCTGGGGCCTCCTTTGTTGTTGTTTGTTTTTGCTAAACCCCTCAGTGCATCTTGGGCTTCTTCCTTTGAAATGGTTGAATGTCAGCCAATTATTTTTGATACACTAACTGTGCAATCTTCTTTCGTTTCTGTATTATTTAAATTTTGTCCACAAATTCTTCAATATTGAAACTCAAGTTTTGATTTTATACTCAAGTTCTAGTTTGACAGAGATCAAGTGTTTTCTTCACCTTTGGATTTCTAACTTAAGATTTTTGTACACTTTATTATCATATTTTATTTATCTTCCTGAGTTTCCCTTTGAAATTTCTGTTTGCTTTTTTTATTTCATTCTTCCTTTCTTTTCCGTTGCCTATTCCACATTCAAGGACAAATTTTAGTCTCTTCTGAGATCCATTTTGTTACTTTTGCTATTTCCTGTCTCACGTGTATTGTTAACGTCATCCCACAACACAATTCTCATGGTATCAAAGCAAATCTTGAGTTGATCTCTAAATTCAGGTCGGTTATACTCAACTTTGTATTTTGACTTTCATTAAGTGGTTTTAATTGTCTTCATCTTCAATTTGAATTTAAACATGAACAATCGATGGTGGTTATGATTGATGACATTGAGAGTTCCATTGTCTCTTTCAACAGGTATATTTGATTTGATTCCTCTATATGCATTTGGAGAGTTTCACATGTATGGTCCCTCGTTATATTGTAGTAAAAATTATTCACAATCAATAAGTGGCTGATTTTGCAAAAATTTTTCATGAGAACTTCAAAGTAATTTCTTTCATCAAGGCCATATTTTCCAAATGGTGAGTCTTGTTCTTTCTTTCCAACTTTTACATTTCATTCACCAATAATTATAACAGTATCTTGACTTCAAAGCTTATCAATTTTAGATAGCAGACATTGGTAAAAATATTCAATTACTTCTTATTTGATATTAGTGTTTGAGGTATAAGTTGAATAATGGTCATATTAAATAATTTTTCTTATAGGGATATGAATATTCTCCCATCCCTCACAGTGCCATGCTTCAGGATATGTCTTAAAGATAATGTTCTTTATGATAATGAATGTAAGGCCATTTTAGCGTTATTGATCATACATTTGTCTGATTTATAGTGGCCAATACCAGTCTATTACAGATCACTCTGCCTGCAGTATCAATTTTTATGGGTTCCATGTCAATTTTCCTAGGTCTATACTCATCAATTCTATGTTCTGATCATTAATGAAGTTTGAAATGTTTTTTTTTTTCATTTTGAATCACGCCACATCTGCAAATGAAGGCCATGAAAGCTTTACTTTATACATGTCTTTTGGTCAATTGTACATTGTGATATCATTTTGGTAGAATGCACTTTGAGAATTCAGCTCTTTCTTAAGTATATTTTGAGTTCCTAGTAACCAAAGAAGCTCATCTTATAGCCTATATCTAACAGTGTTCTGCTGTTGTCAATAAAGTTTTCCAATGCCCTTATTTATTTTTGTCCAGAAGTAGATCATCAGGCCTCCATCCCACCCTGCCTTAAATTGTAAGCTATGTTGAAACCTATTTACCAAAAATGATCCTGTTGATATTTAAAATAATAATGCATCACTTCAAGCCTCACAACAAAATGAAAGTTACCACAGAATAATACCTTGTCTGTGGGTGTGAAAAATTAAAGATTATAAGAAAGCATCAAAGAAGAAGAATCATAACTATGAATGGGGGGGAGAGAGAGCAGAGTGAGAACCCAAGACCCACAACATGGTCATGCAAAATAAACAGGTTTCATCTGAGCTTCCAGGCAAAGAGCAGACTATAAGGAAGAACGCATTCACTTCAGAGGAATTAGCCACTGAAAACCTTATGGACAGCATCAAAACATTGTCAGATATCAGAAAACTAGTCAGAACATGTCAGAAATAGTGCCAGGAAACGAGCTCATCTGGTCGGAAGGCACTCATGAAGGGTGACGAGGAAAACTGCCAGGTGATGAGGAAGGAGACGACCCTTCAGGAATAAAGCCTTCAGTCCCTGGAATGCTCAGGTGACATGTGGAAGAAAGGAGTGTTCTCTGTCCCGGGTCTCCCAGGTTTCCAGGGGAGTTTCCTTTTCAAGTTCTGTTGAGCAAAAAACTAAAACTAAAGCTAGAAAACTAAAAATTGATATGAAAAGTAAAGCTCTGGTAGCTCTTTGCTCTTTTGTTTGGGTACATATACTTAGTTCCTGTTGTTTCTCTTTAGAAATCAAAAAAAATTTTTTCCGGGATATTTTAAACATGCCCTCTGCAAGCTTTCTTGTTGGGCTGTGCTTTCTATAACTGCCCTAACTAGGGGAAAAGGCTGGATTTTCTCACTTTTTCATTTATTATTAGTCACCATGGAAAAATGAGGTGATTCTCTGTAATTTGCTTGTAAGATTGCTTGAACAGTCCTCAGTTATTTGACTTAAAAAAAGCTCCACATGTGTATTGCCAAAACATTTCCTTTCTTCTTCATTTTTATTTACTTCAGGGACCATTTATTCCATGTGTTTTTAATGTTTCTATACTCAGTTCATTACAAAGCTACTCTAGAAGACTTATTCGGAGTCTGAGAGGCACAGCGCTGACACCTTGAGCAGCACATATGCTGTACCTGTCCCAGAGTCGTCTGGAGTGGCTCATGCAAACCGCTTCCCAGAGCCACGGAGCCCAAGATAGACAGTGGCTGGCCCAGAGCATTCTGACTACAAATTCTGGCACCGTGATGCGATGCCCACTCCTGCCATGTACATGTGTGAATGTCATCCCACTGAAGCCCACATCCCACCAAAAATGTCTGCACAGTAAACAGGCAAGGGATTAAGAATAGAGAAGACTCGGCTCAGCCCCGGTGGCGTAGTGGTTATGTGCGGGACTGCGGCCCACTGGGTTGGAGGTTCAAATCCAGCAGCCAGGCTGGCTTCCTATTCCCATCACCAGAGGGCAGTGATGCCACAAACAAAAAAAAAAGTAAAAAAAAGAATAGAAAAGAGTCTTTGTGTCTTTATTTTCAGGGAAAGAACAAATGTGACCTCTAGAATTGTTGACACAGTCTTGGCGAGTCACGTAGGAAGGAGCACAGACCACCCTTGATTCACAGTCAAGGAGCATTGGTATTGTACTTCTAGATAGAGTGGAATGCAGAGGCAAGAAGGATGCTTAGCTGTCTGGGTTTCTCACATTGGTGGACTAGCTCAGAGTGAACTCCTTCCAAAATAAAACATCTTCATATGCGCCTTCTCACTCCCTATTCCCCAGATCATCTCATTTAATCCTAACCATGATCCAGAAGCTGGATTATATGAAGAAGAAAGCAGTATCAGGATTGGAGGAAAGTCTATTGACAACTTATGATATGCAGATGATATAACCTTGCTTAAGGACTGCAGTCTTCAGTATGGATTACCACTCCCTGTAAAGAAGAGTAAAATCCTCTCACCTGAACCAATAAGTAACATCTGATAAACAGAGAAAATACTGAAATTGTCAAAAATCTTGTCTTGCTTTGATCTCTTTATTGGGAAAACAGCAATAATGAGATCAAAAGACATGATGCATTGGGTATATCTGATGCACAATATGTCTTTAAAGTATTGAAAATCAAGCATTTTACTTTGATGACTAATTAAATTTAATTACAATTAATAATGATAACTATCAGTAACCACAAAGCCATAGTATTTTCAAGTGCATGTGGAAGTTGGACATTGAATATGAAAAAGTGAAAGAGAATCAATGCATTCAAATTATGGTGCTGGTAAAGAATATTGAAAATATCATGAACTTCCAAAAGAGCAAGAGATGCGTCCTGGAAGAAGCACAGTCATAATGCATGTCATTGGCAAGGACAGGGGGCTTCATCCCAGGCACTTTGGACATGCTATCAGGAGAGACCAGCCCCCGGACAAGGACATGCGTGCTTGGTAAAGTAAGAAGGCAGTGAAAAAGAGGAAGACCCTCCACAAGATGAATTGCCGCAACAACTGTAACAATGCACTTAAACATAAGAATGATTGTGAGGACAGAAGAGGATCTGTGCTCTGTTGTTCATAGTCGCTATATGTCAGAACAAACCCGACTGCACCAAACAGCAATCATCTCACATAAACATTGTTCTATCCTCTTTGTAGATGAGAAAACTTGCTCCATGAATAGAGAAGTAGAACTGAAATTTGTATTGTTTCTCATGGGAGAGCCCAGGCACGGAGAAGTCCCCTCCATCACAAGAAAGACAGTGGCATGTTTTACTGAAGACTATTCTAGAAGAAACAGTTATTTTGATTGAGCATGGAAGGTCAGTGCTAAGGATGTAAATGGGATTTCAAAAACCACTGGATTTTAGCATTACAAGAGACTATAGAGATGATTCTGTCCATTTTCCTTTGACCCTTTCTCTGTCAAGAAAAATATTGTGTTCCAGTTTATCCAAGTCCCTCTTGAAGTGGCATGCAGAATGGGAATAAAATACTTCAGCACCAAGAGTGGAGCTGGCTGCCTTTCCCCTTACTTTCAACAATGCTTTTTAACAAAGACCCAATATTTACTACTTTCTAAGCACATTCATTTTGTGGTTACCTCACGGTGCTGTTGCTTCACACTATTGCGTATTTTTTCCTACTTTGCTGCAAGCACTCATCTCAACTCAGGATCAAAATGAGTTAACATCAACTCGATGGCAGTGAGATCTTTGCTTGTTTGACTTTTTTGTTTTTTGAGTGTCTAATTTGGGGAGCTGCTTTCCTTTCCTTGCTGGGCTTTCCAGAGAACACCCTGGAAAATATTACTTAAAAAAATTCAACACCTCTCTTTTTTTTTCCCTCTTCAAATGTAAGGGTCAGAAAGTTGCCTATTTAGACTCTTTCATCCTTCCTTGGCATCTTCCCTACAGATTTTCTGGTTCTGGGGTTATCACACTAGTGGATGAAATTTTGAAAGCTGTTTTACCCAAACCAAGTCCATGGTCTGAAATCTCAGCACATTTATTTCTTGAAATACGATTTAGTAATAGCCTTGTCACACTTTCCCACATATTTGTACATCTTTCATTATCTCCAGTCTCCTCTAAGCAACTAGTAGTAGCCCTGGTGGGCACTGGAGTGGGAAGGATGTGGCGATCTGCTTTAGTGAGGATGTGCAGCCTCAGAGTAGACAGGCAGTTTTGCTCTCTGTGGCACAGTCACTGGGAGGCAAAATTGACATGGCAGCAGCCAGGTCTGTTTTGTTTTCAGGAGAGGACCATGTTACAGTTTAGGACAAGTAGCAACTAGGTTGATTGTCTTCTTTAGGAGCTGAAGAAAATGACAAATTTAACAGAGGCTCTGCAACAAACCTTTAAGCAGAAGATCCCCAAAGATTAAACTCTCGACTCCTACTCACAGGTAGTTCAGTGGCAGATTTGTAATTTGTGAAAGCAAATGGTTATCCATTGATTGGAGGTGGCTGATGTTTTCTGATTCTTTTTAATTTTTCCCAGAGTTCTCTCCAAATTTCTTTCCTTTAAATTTTTGAGGAGCTGCAAGCTTCTATGGACTTGTAAGTATGACCTGGGATTTTGAGTCCAATATCTGGGGGTATAACAACTCAACTTACTCCATAAATGAATAGGGTTCAAAAAGTTCACAGAGAAATGGAATTAAAAGATAGTATTCTAAAAGCTTTTGGGAGAAGGAAATGTCCCCCAATGGGTATCATAGGGAGGATTAAAGAGGGCAATTTGAGGAAAGGGGTCATACAAATTGGAAAATGTGGTACAGATGTTTGCAATTAATTTTACGGAGTTATTATCCAGCCTCTTCCATAAACCATCTCTCTGGAATCTCATATCGCTCTCTTATGCGACCCCAGACTTGAGTTCCATTCTAAAACGATGTAATTCTGTGATTCCACTTTTACCATATTTACACTTCTTTATTAGATTATCAAAGTTTACTCTGTTGGTTAGATCAAATAGAGTCATTAAGTAATAAAACAAATAAATAAATTTCAAAAGTTCATGAAAGAAATACATCATTTTAATTCTATTTTTCCACAAACATTTTAAAGCCTCCTCATATATTTCAACATAAAGTACCAAGCATATAATGCAATTTGGGATATAGTGGTAATAAGGAATACAGTCTTTTAGTCTTCACCTTGTAATAATTTATACTTTGCCCAGAGACAATCAAGTTTTACAAGATTAAGGCAACTTACCATATAAAGTTGGCCACCAATAAGTGGAAAAGATATTACATTTGTTTTACTATCAACCAAACAAGAATGAATAGAAAAAGAAAGCAAAGCATTACACAGTACACAGCTTATATTTCCAAAGTTAAAGTTTTAGTATTTATTTTAGTTATAATTAATAAGCACAAAAATTTAACAATACATATAGTTACATAGTTATAGAATAATCACAGACATGTGCAGCAATTATACAAATCTAAATTTATAATATATTCATTGCCCTTAGAAGAACCCCAAATTACTCATTCAAATTAAATTAGTAATCACACTTCATTTTCCCAAACCCTCAATCCACAACTCTAAGGAATCATTAGTAAATGTCATGCCTCATAGATTTCCTTATTACAGACATTGCCTATAAATAAGATCAAACAGTGTGTTTCATCTTATGGCAGGCTTCTTCCACGTAGTATCATGTTCTCAATGTCCATCTACATTGACATCAGTATTTCAGTTTTTTAAATTGCAGAGCATGACATTGCTTGAATATGAACTAATAACACCAGACTCACAGCCACCAAGTCCATTCTGTAACTCTTTGCAGGAATAAAGAACCTCTTCTTTCCCCATCTGAGAGGGTGGTGGTTTTCTAACTGCTGACCTTGCTACACTTTTCATATTAATTACAGCCTCAGAAATGCATGGAGTCAGACATGCCCTGTCCCACTGGGGTGAGATGGGTCTGAATTGAGATGGCTATATGGATTGGATGGTGCCTCTCAAATATAAGTCTTATAAATCTTAACCCAATTCCTATACCACATAATTTTCAATGTGTCTTTGGGTTTAGTTTAATGGTATATTAATTAAAATATTTTTGTTATTTTTTCTTATGGCATGTTTGTCTGATTTGTGAATATGAAAGAGACATTAAAATTTGGGGATGTCTTATTAACAACCTGAGATAAACAGATGGCACAACCTTGCTTACTGAAAGTGAGGAGGAATTTCAGCACACGCAGATGAAAATCAAGGATTGCAGTCTTAAATCCCTCTTCAGATTCAGTGCTGAGAGGCTTCCCTTCCTGCTGCTTCCAAAAGACTTTCTACTCACTGGCCTGTGATCTTCCTACATTCAGCATCATTGTATGCTTTGCGTGAGTCTGAAGAGGAATTTACAGATTGGTATTACACATTTGGGCTAATATTGGACTTAAGCACTTGACCTAGACTAGGCTGGGATGTTTTCCTTCTTTTCTAAAAAATAAAATTTTATTTTATTGGGAGCTCTTATAGTTCTTATCACAATGCATACATATATCCATTTTGTGAAACACAGCTGTTCATCTTCTTCATTGGCTCAGCATACAGATTGAACAAGTATGGTGAGAGGAAACAACCTCGACAGACACAGTTCTTGATTTTAAACCACGCAGTATTTCCTTGTTCTCTTCTCACAGCTGCCTCTTGGTCCATGTACATCCTGTAGCACAATTTAGTGCTCTAGAATTCCCATTCTTAACATTTTCAATAGTTGTGTTATGGTCCACACAGTACAATGCCTTGGCATCGTCAGTAGAACACAGTAAGCATCTTTCTGGTCACTGTTTTCACAAAGATCCATCTGACATCAGCAATAGTATCCTCAACTCATCATGCCAAGTGTTTGAGAGTAGGAATGGTCAACAGAGTTGTCTTGGCTGCAATCTTCATGAAAGCAGATCACCAGGTCTTTCTTCTGTGTCCCATTGGGTAGCTTCTACAAATGACTTGTACCACCCAGGCTCCTTTGTATCTTTTACAGAGGAAGCTTTTATTCTGATTTTATGTAAGTTCCTTTCTTATTTCAGTCCCTTTTCAGTCTACAAACACAGCTCTCTCTTGAGGTAGAAAAAGACACTTCTTATGAAGCCCTGTCATTGCTCCAGCTACCACTTTCACTTGCCTGTCCCTGTCCATTCCAATGCCCACATGGTCCATCCCTTGTATTAACTTATTTGTTGTCCTTATCATAAGCTATTTCCAAATTCACAAAACTGATCTTGACCCCGTTCATGGACTTCATATGAGAATGAGTAAAGTTGTTCTCTTTGAATTCCAAATGACTGTTTTTCAAGTGTAATCAAATCATTCTTCTGAATTCTGATTCAATTCAAGTCTGATTCAATTCTAGTCTGTAACCTTGTAATTAGCAAACAAAGGAGCTAAGTTTTTTGCACTACTCAATGTTTATGCCACTACTAATACTAATTATTGTTATATGCTATATTAATATGTAGATTATATATAGATTATTTTTCTTTCACATAGAAAGATTAACTGATGCTAATACCTTAAATTTCTTCAGCTACCACAAAAAATACCACAACATGTAAGAACAGAAATGTATATGTCACAGTTCTGAAAGTTAAAAGTTTAATCAGGGTGACAGATATGTTGATTCTTTATGAGGCATCTGAGAAAATTTTCATTCCTCCTTCCAAATTCTGGTAGTTCCAGGCACTCTTTGACTTGCAGCCACAATGTCACAAGGCATGCTTTCTCTGTCTCCCACCTCTAAGTGTTTTTTCTTCTGTAAAGACACCAGTTATATATTAGAGTAGAATACATCCTTATAACAATCCTTATTGCATCTTCAAAAGCTTTATTTTCAAGCAAGATCACATCTACAAGTACAGGAGTTAGAATTTCAACATATGTCTTAGGAACACACAATTCAATCCTAATTCTTATCATCAATAATATTCAAATGGAAATGTATCATAAACTTTCTCTTGGTTACCTGGCTTAGTTGATAAGTTTGCATGATAGTTTGCTTGTGGACACCGTTCTATTTTTCATCCACCAGGGCTTGTTGAAACAGAAGGTAACAAAAACACAAACACACATCTCTTTTATAAGAGGCATTTTTTTCTTTTTAATTAACAGATCATTTTATTGGGGACACCTACAACTCTTATAACATTTCATACTGTACATCAATTGTATCAGACATATTTGTACATATGTTGTCATCATTCTTTTCTAGACACTTATTTTCTATTGAGCTCTTGATATCAGCTCCTCTTCCTCCTTCCCCTTCGGGCCTCTTGATAAATTATTAATTATTATTATGTCTCCTTTTCCTCACAGTATCTGTTGTTTGTCCCTCTAGAAGGGGTGGGGTTCGGTTATGTGTCCATCATTGTGATTGGTTCTCCTTCTTCACTTCTTCTCCCCATCTTACCCTTTGCCTTTCTAATATCACTATTCCCATTCTTTTTCCTGGATTCCGTGTGTCCTGAGCTCTTAGCTCTTATCTGTACCTATGCATATGCTCCAGTCTAACCACAGTGAAGGGAAGTACTGGGGTCATGATAGTCAGGGGTGAGGAAGCCTCAAGGAACCAGAGGAATATAGTGTGTTTCATCAAATTTTGCTTGACTTATCCCTTCCTTGTGGCCCTTTTGTAAGGGCATGTCCCATTGTCTACAAGTGGTCTTTGGGTCTCTGCTCCAACCTCCCTCATTATCAACAGTATGTTTTTTATTTGTCTGTTCGTTATGGGTCTTCTGATGCCTGTTACCTGGTCCCAATGACACCTTGTGATCACACAGGCTAGTGTGCTTCTTCTCTGCTTGCTTGTTCCTTCTCAGCTAGATAGCCACTTGTTTAACTTCAAGTCCTTAATACTCCAGACACTATATCTTTTGATAGCCAGGCACCATCCACTTTCTTCATCACATTTACTTATGCACTCATTTTGTCTTCAGGGATTGTGCCAAAAGGGTGAGCATCACAGAATGCCAGCTTTTTAGAACAAAGTGTACTTGCATTGAAGGAGGGTAGAAGTAGAAGAGGCATTTTCTTAAGACAAAGATTTCAATTGAGAGTAAACAGATTTTTTTTAAACGGGAATTGGCAGACTAAAAACTTTTCAATCAGCCAGAGCCAAATGGGTCCTCCATTTGGTCACAGTTCCTGGCTGGTTTTAAAGCATTGGTAAGGCGGGGTGGTGTTATTGGACCATATTGTCTGTAAGGGAACAATATGTTCAGGATCAGACTTATGACTGAGGGGCAGGTGTGTTCTTTGTAAGACTGAAAGGAAGGTCTTCCCAAAGCTAAGCAAAGGAAAGTAGGATCCAAACATCAAAGAGTTCCATCTGGAACTGGCTCACTCCACTTCAAGGAGATCATCCTCATAGAGCCGTAAGCTGTCTGCCAATGTCACAATCCCAGACCTCAAAAACATTTCATTCACACCCAATCCCTGCTGCTAATTCTTCAGAGCAACATACAAAAGTACAGAAATAAGAAGCTCAGTGGCCCATTCCCTGTAGACAACTAGCCTAAGAGAGTGTATCCATTCTTCTGAAGAAGCATCTAAGGCTCTGCAGTCCTTGGTGAAAGAACCTTGTCATGTGCACAATTTCATATCAAAAAAGTTAAACCACAACTTAAACACCTTAAAATGTGGGGCTTAAAAGGTTCAAAATGTGACTGCTGGGGTTCTACTTGAACCTGAATCAGTGACAGAGGTAGATTAGCAACTATGGCAAGACTTGAGAGGTAGCTTCTTAGAGTTATCAGTACGACCCAAGGAAGAAGACGCTATTCTTCTACATATATCACCCTGACACTCCTCAGCTCCAAAAACAGTTTTATGTAAAACTTTTTCATTTGCCTGGATGAAGGGAAAAAAAATCTTTAATACAGTTGTACAAATGTGATTTCCTCACTGGTGAATATCACATTTTTGTGGGTTCACAAAAAATAAAACTCCTTTTCCTTTTGGCTGAAAATTGCTTATGAAAAGGAAAGGCGGTTTTGGTTTCTGGTGTTTTCTTTCCCAAGCAGGACATGCTGTTTTTCAGTGGTGAGAAACCACCTCTGCGATACACACAGGCAATTTTCACCTGCACCAAATTGGTTTCACACTAAATTTCCCATTTGGACAAGGAAAGTCAGAGCTTACCTGGTGAACTGCTTAAAAATTATCCTGGATCAAATTCTCAAGGGCCAATAAAGCAGTCAATCACAGAGGCTCTTTCCACCAGAGCCAGGGACCACAAGGAGATTAACCCTTTAATAATGAAATGACATTAAAAAAGAAAAATCTGCCATATTTTTCTAACCTTAAGATGCACCTGTGGCAGTCATGTGCTTATGTTAATTTTATGATTGAGATCTAGGGGTGGAGTCTGGCTTGTTAATCTGGAGATAGCCATTGAGTAGCCAATGAGGCCTCTGTGTGGGTATGGTTTTCTCCCAAGACTTCTGGAAAATATCGCAATATTTCCCTCATGAAGATGAGAAACTATCTTCCCCAGTTGTTGGGAGTTAGTCTCAGAGACAATTAATCATGGACAAGACAAGATGGCAGTATCTGAGGAGCTGGAGAAGCCACACGGCTTGGCCCTGATGGAGCCAGACCTCTGAAGCTGGAGAGGCCACGTGGGGAGCCCTGCCAGCGATGAGTTGCTTCTGCCACCACTGAATGCTGTTGATGAACCCTGAGACCTGGAAGGGAGGAGCCATGGGGAGACCCCTGCCAGTGCCAGGATTCTGCACCCTCTGACCTGTGACTTCGTGAGTTGGAAGGAGACATTATAGACTGGTATCGGGCATATGGGCTAATATCAGACTAATGACTTTGAACTGGACTGGGCTGGGATGCTTTCTCAGTGTTCCATTCCTTTTGTATATAAACCCTTTCCTAATATCCATATGCGTGTCTGTAAATTTGTTCCTCTAGTTTACCCAGACTAACACAGCACCTGGCCATAAGACGCACTCAATTTTTAGAGGAGAAAAATAAGAAAAAGTATTCTGAATCAAATAGTACCAGTACACTAAAATATTTATTAAAATAAAGCAAAACACAGAAATATCTAACAGCATAAACTCAGCAGTAGTGTCAAAAGCCATATTCACTTTCAATAACAAGTGGGGCAAGAGAGGCTCAAACAGTTTCTAGTTTTCTGGAAACCCTAAAAGCTCATCATCACTAGTGTCAGAATTTATGAAATTGTTGCTCACAATCACTTTTTTGCTTCATATTCTAGTGGCATTTTTTTGTGTGCAATTCTAGTTTTGGTGCACATAGTAAGGCCGCTTCTCCTCATAAATTCGTAGCACCAAGATGGTGAGCTAGTAAAATCCTTAATGCCTTTTTCAACAGCAATGTTTCACAGATGATCATTTGTGTAGAAACTGAGAATCCCATATTGTGGTGACATGTGACCCCTCCTGTCAAGTCCACTTCTAATGATGGCCATTTTTCAGCATGCCCATGAAAGCTGTGCTCGATTTTATCAAGTTTTTACAGATGATCCTCCTGTTGTCACCACTCTTATTTTTTCAGTTGGAGTGTCCCAAAATTTATGTCTGCCAATCTGCTTCCATGCTTTTTTTTTCATATTTTACTACTTCTAGTTTAAATGGAATTTTATGTTAACATTTTCATCTTTGGCATTTTGTACTGTTAGAGAATTGGTGTTTTTCTGAGGAAAACAGAGTAGTGAAAGAAATGTCAGTTGTTATGAGAGACTTGTTATTTTGTACATCAATATTGTAGTTTATGATAACTCAGATCGCTTGATATTACTATTAAAGGGCACCAACCAACCTGACATGTAGGGCTTTGCAAGGCAGAAGAGACTCTATGTCTCCATGAGGAGCGTTTTGCCTGTCAGAAAGTGCACTGTACTGCATCACAGAGTCCCAGCAGGGACATTCTTTGGTACCGTACCTAGCTGTCTCCTGTCTCAATGTTCTGATCCTGTCAGTCTGTCAGTGTCTTACACATGCAGTGGAGCTGTGCACTGTGCCAATCATGTGACCTGAGTGACCTTGAGACTACAGGAGGTGGGACATCCCCTGAACACACAGCAATCCACAGCATACAAAGAGCAGCAGACAGTAAGTGAGCACATGGGACCATAAACAAATGTTCTGGGGTACCACACCTTCAAACCATAAGATGCACCTTCGTTTTCCCCCCACTTTGGGGGGGAGGGGAGCAAGAAGTGTGTCTTATAGTCTCATAAATACTGTAATTCTCTAAAGCCAAACTGGGGGAAAACCAGTGCTTGGTAGGGCTCAACTCTGACTCCAGTGGCCTGGTGAGATCACAGACATCTTCCCTCGGTGGAGACAATGCACTTTTCTCCCTATTGGAACCCCCCCTCAGTCTCCTCCACTGCCATGCCTGTCAAATCCACCGGTGATAGTAAAGACAATAAAGTATGATAAATTCTTATTCACAACAAATGATCCTTTCTCATACAGGGATTTGCCAGACATTTTACTGCCCCCAGAATTTTTTTTGTTTGTTTTCTGGGTTTTGAATAGTTTCTTCTTTATAATTGACACCTTCACTTGTTGGGGACTTGAAGAGGAAGGGACTAGCATCTGATACAGCTAGACTTTTAAGGACTGTTGGCAAGAATAAGAAATATTCTTGGCTCGAGTTATTTTGCAGTGAATTTGTTAGAAGTTAGGGGCACAGCCCTTAATGCATTATCTACCTCCTGCTGCTTCATATCACTGGCAACCTATGGTGCCTGTTTTCTTATCTACCAAATAGGTACAATATAGTAGACATGCTGCTCTACGAGAGGTCAATGGCATTGGGTTAATGTTAGTCAGAATCACCTACATGGTAGTGAGTTTGGTTTGGGGTATATACATATGGCCCAGCCTTGCTTGTTCAAACCAAGTAGGATTCTTGTTGATGAAAACTCAAAGCTTTAGCCTTAAGTATGGATTACAACTCAATGTAAATAAAATTGAAGTCTTCACAACTGGACCAATAAGCAACATCATGATTAATAGAGGAAAGACTGAAGTTGTCAAAGACCTCATTTACTTGGATCTATAATCAATGCTCATAGAAGTACCTGCATTAGGCAAATCTGCTGCACAAGACCTCTTTAAAGTCTTGAAGGAAAAGGGTATCACTTTGAGGACTATGGTGCATGTAGCCCAAGACATGAATTTTTTATTGCCTCATAAGCATGTGAATGTTAGACAATGAATAAAGAAGACAACAGAAGGGTTGATGCATTTGGATTGTGGTGCTGGTAAAGTACTATGGACTGCCAGAAAAACAAATGAATTCATCTTGGAAGAAGTACAGTCAGATGGCTCCTTGGGAGTGATGATAGGAAAACTTCCTGTTATATACTTTGGACATGTTTTCAGTCTCTGGTAAAGAAAGTTGTGGTTGGTAAATTACAGGGCCAGTGAAAAAGACAAAGACTCTCCAGATGATGAATTGATACAGGGGCTACAACAATGGGCTGAAATTTTTCAACAATTGTGAGGATGGTGCAGAACGTGACAGTGTTTTATTCTGTTGTACACAGGGTCACTGTGAGTCAGAATCAACTTTAGGACACCTAACAACAATAATAGCAGTAGTGTGTAAATGTATCTTATATAGATATGATGTATTAACTAACATACCTGAAACGCAGGAGCATTTTTATGTCCACATTTTGTCCTAGTCTTTAACATTTGCTGCTTTCTTTTCAATTTAGAGTTTTATTTGTTTTACTCTGTCATTGTTAGGTATGTTTTTTTTTGGCTGTTGTTTTATAATGTTTTTCTGTATGAATATTTCAGAATTGATAAATCTACTGAGAAAGAGACTGGGTTAATAGCTCCTGAGACATGGCAGGAAGGTTAAGAGAAAATGAGGGACTAATAAAAAAGAGTTCAAGAATGAAGAAAATTCTTCATTTGAAAAGGGAAGAAAAGATTAAATGTTTTCTATATTGGAGAATAGTGCATGTGCATTGGCGTTGAATGAAAATTTGCTGTTTTGAAGTGAAGAAGACAAGGATGGAAGGCTTCAATGTAGAGGTAATGTAAAGAAAACTAAAACTGTTATAACAGGAATAATTGATAGCATCATGGCAACAGAGAAAAGATTGAAGTTATCAAGAATTTCATCTTACTTGCATCCGTAATCAATACTCATGGAAGTAACAGTCCATAAATCAAGCTATCCATTGCATTGGACAAAACTACTGCAGAAAGTTTCTAGAAAGCAAGGCTGTTCCTTTGAAGACTATAATGTGCCCAACCCAAGCCATAGTATTTTTAATTGCCTTGTATGGATGTGAAAGTTAGATATTGAATAAGGAAGGTCAAAGAATCATCGATGCATTGCATATTGAAAATACTTTGGGCTGCCAAAGGACAAGCAAATTGATCTTGGAATGAGAATATCTATAATATTCCTTAGAACAGTGGTTCTTAACCTTTCTTACAGTTCCTCATATTGGTGAATCCCCCCAATCATAGCTATATCTGTTCCTACTTCATTACCATAATTTTGCTACTGTTATGAATTAGACGACGCCTGTGAAAGGGTCTTTCAATTCCCAAAGGGCTCATGGCCCATAGGCTGAGAACTGTTGCCTTAGAAGTTAGGATGCTAAGGCCTGGTCTCATGAACTTTGGACAAGTTATCAGGTGAGATCTGTCCCTGGAGAAGGACATCATGCTTGCTAAAGTACAGGGAGCCAAAAAGAGGAAGGCCCTGGGAAAGATTGATTGATGATGGGTGAGGACATAAGGACAACTGTGAATGTGGCACAGCACAGAGCAGGTTTTCAGTCTGCTTTATGTCACCATGCATCAAAATTGACTCGATGGCCTCCACCAGCAACATGATTACTAGTAAGTTACTTCTGTCATTGTGTTGTTTGTGTTTAGTGTGTTGAGCTTTCTTTGTTCTTTAATACACCCCTGTTTTTGTGCTTTGTTGGTTTATTGTAGTGAGCCTTTTTGTTTCCTTTCTCCTTTCCTTTTTGGTAGGTTTATATATATCCTCTTTATTTTATTTTTTATTTTTTTTTGTTTTTTGGGGGGCTTCACTGCCCTCAGGTGGTGGAAGTAGGAGGCCCAGCCTTTGCTCTGGGAGCTGGAATTGAACCTCCAACCCAGTGGGCCGCAGTCCCATGCACAACCACTACGCCACCAGGGTTCAGCCCTATATATTCTCTTTATAGTTAAAATAATATTACATTTAAGAGCTTGCATTTAAGTCATCCAAAGGTAAGTTGTTGTGAACTTAACTTTGGTAACATGCAAGTATCATATTTATATCCCCTTTTGTCATTATTACTAATGATATTTTTATCTTTCACAGACCCTGTAACATAATTTTGTACTTGAGATTTTATATATATATATATATATATATATATATATATTTCTAAATGTCAAGACTAGACATTTAGAGTTATGAAGATTGAATATCTTGTCTCTAGCTTAATCATCTGTGTTAGTCTGGGTAAACTAGAGGAACAAATTTCATAGACATGCATATAGATATAAGGAAAAGGTTTGTATATAAGAGAAATAGGATATTAAGAATGCATCCCAATCCAGTCCAGTACAAAGTCATAAGTCCGATATTAACCCATACGCCTGATATCAGTCTATAGAGTCTCCTTCTGACTAACAAAGTCACAGGTCAGTGGGTGCAGAGTCCCAGTGCTGGCAGGGGTCTCCCCATGGCTCCTCACTTTCAGGGCCCAGGATTCATCAACAACAGAAGCAACTCAGTGCTGGCAGAAGTCTCCATGTGGCCGCCCCAGCTTCAGAGGTCTGGCTCCATCAGGGCAAAGCCGTATGGTCTCTCTGCTGGTTCCTCCAGTTTCTCGGAGGCTACCACCTTGTCTTGTCTGTGACTCATCACCTATGAGACTAACTCCCAACAACTGGGGAAGATAGCTTCTCATCTTCATGAGGGAAATGTCACTAGATTTCCCAGAAGTCTCAGAAGAAAGCCAAGCCTACATAGAGGCCTCATCGGCTACTCAATGGCTATCTCCAGATTAACAGGCTAGACTCCACCCCTGCATCTCAATCATAAAATTAACATAAGCACATGACTGCCACATCATCCATATCCTTTTATTAAATATTTTTATTTTTATGTATAACTTTGAATTATAGTGTCAGCTTTCTTCCATCTGCAGAGCTCCTGCTAATGTGTCTGTACTATATGTATGTATGTGTGTGTGTATATACATACACATGTATACTGTATATTTTCTTATAGAGCCAGTCTGGTAGGTATGAACTTTTTCAGCTTTGTTTCTCTAGGGACCTTTTCCTTTCACCTTCATTCTTCACCACCCCAACCCCCTCACACAATGATGGGGTTTATTAGAGAGCTCATCAGGTGACAACTCAGAATCAGAAATACTAAGTATATGATTCTTTTAACTGCAGTGCTTCTATTTTTTTTAACTTTGTGACTGGTTTATTTTATTTAGCAAATATTTTCAAGATCTGTCCATACTGTAGCACATGTCAGTGCTTCAGCCCTTTTTTTGACAAAGAACTTTTCATTGTATGTATCTACCATAATTTATTTATCCATTAATCAACTCATGGACATTTGAGTTTTGCTTCCAATTTTTCGCTATTTAATATGGACAAATAGTTGTATACAAGTTTGTCTGTACACATATGTTTTCAGTTCTCTTAGGAGTGGATTTGCTAGATCGTATGGCAAATTTATGTCTAATCTTTTTTTTAATGTTATTGGCATTTAATCTACATATCACATATGTAAATCATTCAGTTGTGACAAAAGAGTTTTGAAATCCTTACCATAATTAATTTGGGAGCATTCTCTCCCTTCCCCTCCTGGTTAAATCACTTTTAAATTGAGTTGTGTAGTCATCACCAGTTCTACAGAGTGCTCCTTCCCTCCTCCCACACACATTGCTTAGTCCCTCAACCCCCTCACCCTCTCTATCTCCCACCCCCAACACCTACCTCTCCTATTAACCCTTGCATCAGTTTTTATCTCTATGTGTCTATTTTTTCTGTGCTGTGCAAACTGGAAAACCCAACAGAGATGGGGGGGGGGAGGTGATAAGGATAAAATAATAATAACACAAAGATAAACATACAAAGAGTGAATAAGAAAGAAAAGACCACTATGGATATTTAAGAGGCCAAGAAAGAAAATTTCATCATAGAACAAGCAAGAAATACTTGCATCTCGAAGAATCACATGGAGATCTGCCAGCTGCTGTGTCAAGCTAGGTATTCTGCCAGTGGGTTTTGGACTCCCACTGTCTTCTACAGCCTTCTGTAAACTGGGTGTTCACAATGGAGTCTCTGATACTTTCCCCCTTGTCACATTTGAATTTTGTTATTGGTGTCTTTGGATCACACAAGCTGGTATGCATCTTTCATGCCACTTAGTTGACACTTTGCTTCAATGGCTGCTTTGAATACAAGCCTTTGAGGCCCCAGATACTCTTTCAATTGATAGCTGGGCACCATCTGCTCTCTTCACTACATTTTGCTGTAGCAATCTTTTCTTCCATGATCATTTCATGAAGTTGGGAATCGAGCAGGACCATGTTATCAAGGCAAATTGTTCTTGGATTGGGATTCGGGTTCAGTAGGGGTCCAGAATTCATCTGCTTATCCCTGGGATATACATCACTCTGGTATTGTTTAACAGTCATATTTATGAAAAATTCAAAACCCCAAGAGAACAACAATAGCAACAAACTATGGTAGCTAGCAGAAAACAAGAGTTAAACAAACTAACTAAAGACAGGGAAACAGTACCCCATCAGAAGGGTATTGAGAAAAACAAATCACCATCAATCATCGCCCTGGGGTATAAGGTAATTGCACTTACAACATCATTTTTTCCAATGACTCCTCACTTGGGACACTGTAAACATGAAGAGCCTACACAGGTACAGTTCCACTGTGAACTGCAACCCACGAGCTGTTGTTCCACACAGTTCAATATCCTATTAGATTGAGTTCTGTCTATACGAAGCACGGGGACTGGTGCCAGGAGGAAACTTCCTAGATCATTTTTTTCCAAGTTCAAATCTCAACTCAACAGATAAAAACCTGTCAATGGCTGTGAGGGGGGCTCAAGATATTAGATATATGGTGATTCTGGGTCCTTTTCCTAGGCACCCACCAATCTGGTGGTTTCCCCTAAGACGGACGCTCACTACTTCCATAAGTCCAGGTCAGTCACTTGCTGCTTCCTCTGATTTCTGAGTACCCCAGACCTCAGTCCAAAGATGCAGACTCCTTTAAGACCTGGATCAGTTCATTCTGCCAGGCCTCTATATTAAGTCCTTCTGGTGTAGCCCCTGGTTATGCCAGGTACCCTCAAGGTCAGCACCTGTGGGGGTGTTTCTGGCAGGACCTGTGGATCTGGGGGGAAGGCATAGAAAGCACAGGATGCTGCTGCACTTCATGAAGCGGTCTTGAAGCTGCTAGGTATCTGCCCCCTTAGGTAGCTTGAACCCATGCTTCCATGGCTCTGAGAAACTCCCGTCTTGAAACAGTTAAGACCCTGGGCCAGTTTACTTGACAAGCTTCCACCTTGACCTCTGAAACACAACCTATCAGAATGCCTCTACCTTCCCCATAATGCAGTTAAGTGTCTTGTAATGCAATTGGACAGTATGATCCTGTAATGCAATTGGATGGGTTGGTCATGTAATATGATTGGATGAATTAGCCTGTAAGACAATTGGATGGGTTGACTCAGCCAGCAGCACCTCGTTTACATAGCCCATGGTTTGGACCTATAGCTTTTCATGCTGCAAGCCTGTACTCTTATAGGGATGTATTTAAATATGAGGAAGTAAGTGAAGAGACTTATTTGATTGGTTAATCAAACATACATAAACCTTGCAAAAGCCATAATAAAATGAAATCTGTGCCATCCACCGGAGGCTGGTCTCCGGAGTCTGTCTGTACACACTGGTGAGTCCATCTCCTTCACTGTCCAGACTGCTGTACCTGTTCTCACAAGCTTTCATGGTCATCTCGGTGTTTAAACCACGGAGTGCTTCATGAAGGTTTGGTAGAAAAGTATTTGTAGTGTGTACCCAGGAACATGAAATCTGGCCCATTGCCCCCACGAGTTTCCCTGCACCCGTTGTTCAACTTCTCTTCCTGCTCTGAGGTTACTTCTCCCCAATCACCCACCATACTCACCAACGGAACTTTCAGGGTCTCCTCCTCTGAGATGTAGACGTTTCTCTCCTCTAGTCTTGGCTTGATTTTTAAAGTAGTGGGCTTACGGTAGTGGGCTCATACAATGCTTATCCTTTTGTGATAGACTAACTACATTCAGCATAATGTTTTTCATTTCCTTCCATGTCATGCAATAGTTCATGATTTCATCACTTCTTTAGGGACACATAGTATTCCATTGTGTGTATATTCCTTTATTCATTCTTCTACTGTTGTGTATTTGGATTGCTTCCAGTTTCTTGCTATTGTGAACTGTGCTGTTGTGAACATGGGAGAGCATACCTCCACTTATGTGGTGTGTCTTATTTCCTCAATGTTTATGACTAGTATTGCTGGGTCTATGGGATTTCAATTTCCAGTTGCTTTATGTATCACCATATAGTCTTCCACAGTAGTTCTATGTGTTTACAAGTCTACTAACAATGAATGTGAATTCCAATCTCTCCACATCTTCTCCAGCATTTGTTGTTTTCTGTTTTTGTTCTTTGTCTAGCATTACAGGCATAAAATGTTATCTCATTGTGGTTTTAATATGCATCTCCTCTTGGCTAGTGATTGTGAGCATTGTTTTCTGTGTTTGTTAGCCATTTGTACTTTATTTTTTGATAAGCTGTCTGTTCATAAGTTTTTCCTATTTCTTTGTTTTGTTTTTTTTTGTTTTGTTTTGGGTTTTTTTTGGGGGGGGGGGCATCACTGCTCTCAGTGGTGGGAGTAGGAGGCCCAGCCCCACTGCTGGAATTGAACCTCCGTCCCAGTGGGCCACAGTCCCGCGCACAACCACTACGCCACCGGGGCTCAGCCCAAATTTTGTTTGTTTTGTTTTGTTTTTTAGTTTTTCCTATTTCTTGATTGAATCTTTTACTATTTTCTTATTGATCTGTTGTAGAGTTCCATATATTATTGCAATTAGCCCTTTATCTGATGTGTCATTTGTAGTTTCTTAATAACTTACTCTATTTATTTCTTTGCTATGGGTCTTTTGAGTTTTTCAATATTTGTTTTTCAATTTGAGTGGGTGGTCCATTCCTTCTAAGTTGTCAATTTTTTCATAGTAGTGTGTTTTTATTTTAATCTGTTGCAATGTCAAGGCTTTCATCTCTTTTTCTGGGTATTTGCATCTATTCTTTTTTTACCCTTTGTTAAGTTTGCCAGAGGTCTATTTTGTTAATCCTTTCAAAGAATCAGCTTTGTGTCCTGTTGATTTTTTTTCAACTTTCTGTTTTGTTTTGTATTCTATGTCATTATTTATGCTCTGACCTTTATGATTTCTTTCCTTCCTTTATTGGAAGGATTGTTTTGCCATTGTTCCAGTTCTTGGAGATGTTGTGTTGATTTCTCCTCTTTTGCCATGTGTGAATTGATAGTTAAAAATTGGTCCCTGATTACTGCTTTGGCTGTATCCTAAAAGTTTTGATATGCTGTGCTATCATTCTTGTTTCTCTCAAGGAATTTTTAATTTCCTTCCTTATTTGATTTATTACCCAGTCATTTTTTAGTATTATGTTGTTTCAGTCTGCATGTGCTTGTTTTTATGTTTCTGCTCATTTTAATGTTGATTTGAAATTTCATAGCTTTATAGTCTGAGAAGATTGATTGTAGGACCTTTTTTAATTTGCTGAGGGATAATTTGTGCCCTAGTATGTAGTCTATTCTTAAGACTATTTCATGTGTGTTGGAAAAGAATGTATATTGTTTTGTTGGATGAAACAATCTGTATATGTCTACAAGATCATTTTTATTGATTGTGCTATTGAGCTTTTTTGTGTCTTTGTTGACTTTTTTTCTTGACATTCTGTCTTTTCTGGAGAGTGGTGTATTGTTTTACTGTTGATGTATCTACCAGTATATGTTTTATCGATTCTATGAGGATTTTATTGACATATTTTAAGAATTGTTCATTGGGTGCATAAATGTTTATTATAATTATGTGTTCCCTTTATCATTATGTACTGTCCATTATTGTCTCTTTTTACTTTGTTTGCTGTGAAGTTTATCTTCTCAGAGGTTGACATTACTACCACTACCAATACTAACATGTATGTATTTGTTATTGTCATTTGGTTTGCATATATGTTTTATATGTTTGTATGAAGATTGTGTTTGGTTTCTCTGTTCTTCCTGCATTGTTTCTTTGTTTTGGGTGTTGTTCTGGGTGTCCTGTTTTTTTTGTGAGTAATTGTCTTATATGTTGATTTCAGGTTTGTGTGTTGTTGCTCTTGGCGTTTTGACCACATTGAGCGCTTATTTGTAAGGGTGACCTTTTTTTTGTGAATTCTTTTAGTTTCTTCTTCTCTTAGAATATTTTAGTTCACCATCATATTGTACTGATAATTTTACTGTATACAGGATTCTAGGTTGATGAATATTTTTCCTCCAGGATTTTGTATATGATGCCACTTTATTGTCTTCTTGTGTGCATGGTTTCTGCTGAGAATTTGGAGGTTATTTAAGTTGTTTGCACCTTGTATGTAACTGACATTTTTTCTCTGACTGCTCTTATTATTTTTCCTTTCTGCTGATATTAGACATCTTGACTAAGATATGCCAGGGAGCTTTCCTTGGGATCTCTCCTGACTGGTTTTTTTTCCCCGCTTCCTGAATAATCATCTTTTCCTCCTTTCGACAATGAGGCATGTTCTCTTGCAGGCGCTCTTGGGCTATTCTCCGTGTGAATCTTTTGCTCTCTTCCCCCTCTGCAATCCCAGTAAGTTGCAGGTTGTTCCTCTTCAAGCTTTTCTCAGGCGCTTTTGCGGTATGGTTGTTATTTGCCCTTATATTAGGTTGGGATCTATAAATTTGTCTTCCAGCTCACTAATTCAGGTTTCCATCTCTTTCATTCTGCTTCTGTTCTTTTATAGCCTCATGCTGTTCCTTAATAGCATTATTTAATTCTGCTTTTGTAGTGTTTGATTTTTGTGTTTCTGTTTGGGGTTTCTCTAGTGAGGTTGCTAGCTTTTCTCGTTTCACTTCTTTAACTTCTTTTGAACAAATGCAGTCATCATTCTTTTAAATTCTTTTTTTTTTTTTTGGTAAATCCATGGCTTATTCAATTTCAGGATATATATTTAAGTCTGGTGGGTATTTTCCTTTGTTTATTTGTTTCCACTTCTCTTTGTGTGTGTGTGTACCACATATTCTGTTGTTTCCTTGACATCTTGGAGTTGCTATTAAGGGTGTTAGGCAGGTGGTGTTATTTGGGAGTGGTTAACTCAGGTGGTGCAGTAGGGGGATGATAGACAGTTTGTATTAAGTCTCTGAGGAAGAGTATTATATTAGCTGTTAGAGGAGCAACCTGAAATTCGGAGAGGAAGTATTGGGCAGGGAGTAGAGCAAAAGGAGTACTAGGTAAAGAAAAAAGGCGGCAGGGATCAGGTAGTGTTCTTTGGTCATCTAAAGGAAGGGAGATTAGGCCCCCCAAATGCCTGATTTGCAATGATGGAAAAATGGGTACTAGTAATTGAAAGCAAAAACTACTTTTTTTCATTGTGATAATTGTGCCAGGCTTTGGTTTAATGAGACTATAGAGGTAAGAAAGGGTTTGACAAGGAGAAAGTGAAACTGAAAGGTTAATCGTATTATGAACTTTAGATCTTTAGATATTTAGATGGAGGAAAGGAAAACTAAAGAAAGCATAAGTGACAAACATTTTTAAAATAGTAATAGAAAAAATAATTCTAGAGTAAGATGCGGGAGAGATGTTAATGTTTATTTATCAGGGCTCTAAACTTTGCCAGAAGCTTAGTCTCTTGGGGCTGTTACCTTCTGGGTATATGGTGTGTTAGGGGACTAGGCAATAATTGAATTAATTTGGAAGGGAAAATGTAAAGTAGCATATATTTGTACATATTTACTCCCCCCTGTCCTTATATAACACCCCCCCACCACCACCAGGCTTGTAAAACCTGTTATGCCTGTCAAACCTGCTGCAGCTTGTCCTTGTTTTGCTTTGCTAATACTTTGTTAATGAGCCAGGTGTCTGACATTTAACAAGTATAAAGAAAAGAGCCCCAGAGCTGCCTTGTTCTTTAAGGTCCCAGGCTTTGGGATGCCTTGGGATTGGGGGCTTTGCTGAGTTGTATACCTTAGGGCAGCTAGATTAGTTTAGCAGAGAGAGTGAGGTTGGAGCTCCCGGGCTTGTGTTCTCCACTTTGTCCCCCTTGGGCTGCCCAACTGTCCCAACCCCAAGAGACTCAGTAAACTGTGATGTGGGACTGCCCCGGCTGTGGGGGATCCATCGGGAGTCTTTGGGTCTGGGCAGGAAGCCAAAGCAGTATATATTTTTATTCACCCTAATCTCAATCTGGTCCCTTAGATTTAGGATCCTGGTGCTACATCCCACCTTCCTACAAGCAAACCTTTTGATTCACCGACCAAGAATCTTGCCCTCAGCCAAGGTTCACCGAAGATGCCCTAGAGCAGTGGTGTCCATCTGGCAGCCTGCGTGCTGTATGCAGCCTCAAGATCATCTTCTGTGGCCTATGATGCTCTGAAATAAAACAAAAATAGAAAAAAAATTGTTATGAAGAAAATAGCACTTAGGGTAGATTGAGGCTATATGATACACATAATTTCCTTGTTACATCTCATTCTGTGGGTCAAGAAGCCCATTTTTCTGACTCATGTTTTCTGTGAAGCTTCCTCTGGTACCTCTGGTTATCTGCACAGGAATCTTAAAAAACACTCTGCATCTGCCTCGTTCTTGAAGGACAGTTTTTCTGGGTATAGTATGATTGGTTGATAGCTTGTACTCTCAGTACTTAACTACCCTAGTCTATTGCCTTCAGCCTTCTAATGTTTCTGAGGAAAAATAGATCTATACCTTTATAGCTCACCCTTTGTATGGGACTACTTGTTTATCTCTTAGTGCTTTCTGAGTTCTCTATTGTTAAAATTTAGGAGACTAATTATAATGTGTCTAAGTGTAGATCTCTTTGAGTTTATTCTACTTCAGATTCCTTGAACTTTCGGAATTTGTAGATTCACATACTTCTTCAGATTGGAGAACTTTTCTGTCATTATTTCTTCATATAGTCTTTCTGTTCCCCTCTCTCTTGTCTCTTTCTAGAATTCCCAGGATGTGTGCATTAGGCAGCTTGTTATAACATAGTTACATTAGACTATGATCAGCCTCCGCAACCTCTGTTCTTATCACTCTTCAGCATGCATGATTTTAACTACCTTCATATATGTTACTGACTTTTCTATCTAATTAACGTTTTTAAGTACTATTGTTTCTCATTTTGCCTACTGTTCTTTTCATTAGAATCTCTTTCTCTTTAAATTCTCATTTTGCTCTTGAATTGTATCCCCTATTTCCATTAGCACTTTGTGCATGTTTTTTCTTACTTACCCAATCATATTTATTGTTACTGTGTTATATTCTTTAAAGAGTCCTGGCAGGTTTGTGTACTATGCCTTGGACTGCTAACCACAAGGTCAGTAGTTCCCAACCACCACCTGCTCTCTGAGAGAAGATGAAGCTTTCTACTCATGTAAAGAGTTACAGTCCTGAAACCCCACAGAGGCAGTTCTAGCCGCAAGAGCCTATGAGTCAGAATCAAGTCAAGGAAAGGGCCTTGGCGGGGTGGTGGTGGTGGGGGGGTGACTACCATATTCTTTCATTTTTATTATTTGATCATCTCTGGAGTAAATATTGGACTTCTAGTCACGAGGTTAGTAGCTCAAACTCACCACGTATTCCATGGTGGAAGCAAAGTGAGAGTATCTGTCCCCCTGCAAAAGATGTAAAGCCTTGAAAGCCATGTTTAGGGTTGCTCTCAGTCAAGCCCAAGTCACTATGACTTGGAATCAACCTGATAGCAGGGTGGTTTCTGAAATGATTAGAAATCGACCCACTATCAATGAGATTGGTTTGGTTTAATGTTTAATGTGCACTTGCATTCTCTTTATCATGTCTATTTTGATGTGCCATTATTTTTTCTGTTGTTTGTGTGTCTTGTGACCTCTTTTCACAGCAGGTCTATGATATTAGCATTTTCAAAGGTATTAATTTCCTTGGTTTTCCTCAATATTTGGTGTTTATGTCTATACTAGTTTCAACAAGAAATTCTTAAGTGGGATGAGTATTTGATCATCACTTACCATTTCCTCTTCCTTCCTGTGTGAACTAATTCACTCTCTCTGATATAGTTGAGGTTTGAGAGTTCCAGATCTCATTTTTCAACTATCAATCATTAATCCACTACAGTTAGTTTGTCTACCAGCAGGCACCACCACTCATACAAGATATCATGATTGGGCATGGTCTCTTATCTTTGGTTCCTAGTCCCTTCTCTTCTGTTTCTGTAATCATATTTTAGTCTGGAAACCCGTACCCAACAAACCCCATTCATTGCTTGGCTTTGCCTTCTGGTTTTGCTCAAGGTTTTCATCTAAAGTGACCAGATGTCCCATTTAAAAAAAAAACAATTTAACAATGTCCTGCAGCATTTTAAAATTAAATTAATTTATTACAATATTATTTTTGCATTCTATGAAAATTTTTGTTGCTCCACATAGTCCAAATTTTTAATCAAGAAACACCCCTCCACCAACACCCCTGCCGTGTCAATGGTATCCTGCTTAAAATCTGATCACTTTATTTTTATCCCTTGTCTGTGGGCGCTGTTTACAGCTGAACTGGTATTCATGGCAAGCACATTCAGACTTCCCTTTGTTTTGGGAGGTAGGAGAGTTGGCGTGGGAGCCATATCTGACCTCTTCTGCATTCTCTCTTGTCAAGAAAGAGAAGTCACATGTGACTCAGTAATCCATCCTTATTAACCCACTCTGACACCAACTATTCCTCCTGCAGAACTCTAATCATTTATGGGTTCAATAATTCATTGCAATGACCACGCAGAACTCGCAAACAGTACTCTCAATTATAAGGCTGTAGTATGGAAGTTATCAGGTTACCCACAGGTCAGGATGACACATCAGGATCCATAACACTTCTCAGTTGCAGCCGAGGTTCCCTGTGGTTTCTCTCCCAGCTTCATGGTCCCTTGGACTCTGCCTCTGTGGACCAGGAGGTCCACCACTTGTTCTGTCTCGCAGTCCCATGCCCTCTGCACTGCGCCTCTTGGTTTGTCCCATCAGCTCTGTGTTAGAGTCTCTAGTTCCTCTACTCTTATCCTCAGCCACTCAGACAAACATCTGGGACATGCTATGTTGATGATCCTGTGTTTTCTCTCTCTGTTTGAGATGGGGTCTTACAGGCTGAAAGATAAACCAACAGCCATCTTGCTAGGAAGTAACAAAGCCCACAGGAAGAAAAGCACCAGTGTGTTTCATAAAATGGCCCCAGGATCAGGTATCGAGAATCAAAAGACACTAAACAAACAACCATATTGACACAAATAAAGGGGGAGTGAAGCCCCAAAGCCAATCTGTAGATGTTTGGACATCCCCTCACTGAAGAGTCACAAGGAAGGAATGAGCCAGCCAGGGTGCAGCATAATACTGACAAAACATGCAACATTCATCTCATTCCTTAATGCTTCCTCCCCACCACTATCATGACTCCAGTTCTATATTACAAATCCAGCTAGATCAGAGCTTGCATGCTGGTACAGATACGAGCTCTCCACCCATGGAATTCAAAACAGAAAAACCCCTCAGGAACAATAATGGAAGTCATAATACCATGAGGGTAGGGGGAAGGTAGGGGGAGAAAAAGGGAACCCATTACAGTGATCGATGTATAAGCACACACACACACACACACACACACACATATTCCAGTGAGATAGTCAATATACTTAAAGGAATAGGCTGAGCCCTGGTGGCGTAGTGGTTGAGGGCGGGACTGTGGCCCATGGGCTTGGTGGTTCAAATCCAGCAACAACTCTCCAGGAGCAAGGCTGGGTAGCTCCCACAACCCAGAGGGCAGTGATGCCCCCCTCCCAAAAAAAGGAATGCCTTCTATGGAGGTGCAGTGTGGAAACAAAGGATAGGAACTTAAGCTACATGATCTAGTAGACTAAAAATACACACCATCTCAATCCTGTAATATAGCATGCCCTTCAAAATGTGATTTTAGCCATAAGCATGGAGTGCAGAATTACGATATATAAGGAATTATGACTCAATTCACCTCCATAGTGTTGCTGTCTGCTCATGGTATTTGGAGGAGCAGACACTGTTTAATTGGCCTGTGTCTGGTAGGGAGCCATCTGTAAGAGTTTGCACTAGCACAGCAGTCAAGAGTTATGCTGAAAGGGGGATCTAGCTACACTCCAAACAAGAGCGCAGGGATAGCTTTCTGGTTGCCGTCAGAGCCTGCCCCAGAGTCTGTTGCTATGCCCCAGGGTATAGCTTCCAGCCAAGATGCCTACTTTCTTGTGGTAAATGTTGACCAATGAGGTAAAATCCCAGACATTTAGGTAAATTATGCATATTGATTTATGAGAAATTATTGATAAAGGGCATATTATCCTTAATCTTCCTGACTAACATGTACAGTATGAATAGGCTTTAAGGGCTTGATGGAAAGCAACTTGAAAAAATCGAGCCAGGGCAATGCTAAAAAGCGAATTTACATAGGGCAGAAGAAAATCAAGTTGTGAAAAGCCAACTACAGTCCCATGCCAGAGCGGGGAGAAAATATTGGCTCTAGGGACTAGTTTCAAGTGACAAATTTAATGCAAGCTAACTTTAACTCAATAATGGGAGTTTACGAGCTCACCAAAGCAAACAAAGAGTAGTATTCACTTCAAGTATGACTCAGTGGGGGCCCTAAAATGCTATTAAGTCACCCTCTTTCTGTTTTCTGTCTGAATTTTATCTGTCCTGGCTACATCCTCTCTTGCCTGTGGAGGATTGTTCTCCTAGTAAATGTGCAATAGACATCCCCCAACTAAGCCCACTGACTCTGTCACCAAATAGAGAGTAAAGGAATACTGTCCTATCAACCTTCTTGGAAGAATTTCTGAAGGGCTCATTTTGGGCCACTTGACCATACATTGTTATCCTGACTTCTATAAGGCCAACTGGGCAGAATACTAGGGCCAGTCCAGTCTGAGTTTTCGATCTTCTTATCAGACCTGTGGAGTAAATTGTGCAATCAGAAAAAATTGGAGGAATCTGGACAGAAAAAGACAGTCCTAGTACAGGAACAGGATCATCATGTTCTATTACTTTTTTCCCTTCCTGTTCATTTTCTGGTATTTATAAATCCCCATACATGTCAGTTAGCGTAACTGTAAATAATTGGGTTTGAGTTACACTTTTATTATAGCATTCTTGATATTTAAATATCATTTATGTAGGAAGTGTAAGTAATGTGCAGATTGCCTGAAGGTTGTTTTTGTGAGCCTATTAACTATGATTAAATCACATGAACAATGTGAGTATTAGATTAAAAGAGATGTGTGAGTAAACATATTGAAAGGTTCAGTTCAAAATAAATTTATTTAAAAAAATGCCCTGTCCATTATAAGTACAGCCACATACATATATAAATATATTTAAATATAATGAAAGGGAAATATATATATATATATATATATATAGGGAGCAGACAGACATTGGACTTCTCCTCAAGAACTCCCTCAATGCAAGAATTCTAATAACCTGGCATTCTGTGATGCTCACATTACCAAATGATCACTGAAGACAAAATGGGTGCATAAGCAACTGTGGAGAAGAACGCAGATGGTGCACAGCTATCAAAAGATATAGAATCTGGGGGTCTTAAAGGTTTGAAGATAAACAAGCAGCCATCTAGCTCAGAAGCAACAAAACCCGTAAGGAGGAAGCACATCAACCTGTGTGATCATGAGCCATAGATGGGGTCAGGTGTCAGCTATCAAAGACCCAGAACAAACAATCATATCAATGAGAATGAGGGGGTGAGTGGACTGGAGACCCAAAGCCCATCTGTAGGCAATTGAACATCCCCTCACAGAAGGGTCACAAGGAAGAGACGATGAGTCAGTCAGGGTAGAGTATAGCACCAACAAAGCATACAATTTTTCTCAAGATTTTAAAGCTTCTTGCTCCCCCCTCTCATTACCCCAATTCTACCTCACAAATATGGTAAGACCTATGCATGCACATTGGTACAGATAAGAGCTGGCAACATAAGGGATCCAGGACAGATTAATCCCTGAGAACCAATAATGAGATTAGCAAGACCAGGAGGGGAGGGGGAAGAGGGGGAGAAAGAGGTAACCAAACACAATGACTGACATATAACAACCCCCCACCTCCTGGGAGACAAACAATGAAAAAGTCAGTGAAGGGATACAGCAGTCTGTGTAAAACATGAAAACAAATTATAAATGACTTATGAGGGAGGGAGGGAGAAGAGGGAGAGGGAAAAAATGAGGAGCTGATATCAAGGCCTCAAATTAAAAGAAAATGTTTTGAAAATGATGATGGCAGCAGATGTACAAATGCACTTGACACTATGTATGTATGTATGTATTATTAGTGCTACAAGAACCCCCAATAAAATGATTTTTTTAAGGTCTGTCTTCTCCAAAGTGTTATGAGAAAAATTCAACTCATTTACTTTCATCTCCTTGAATGTAGAGATCAGTGTACTTTTAAATTTGTTTTAATGGTATTTATCATTTTTAAGGTTTATATTTTGAATATGCCTACTGATATAATTAAAATTTACATTTTTAAATTTATTTACAGTCTTGAAACAATTCTAAGATTCATTATGCTACCAAAACCTGTGTAACTGATGAAATTTTCCATGGGCTTTCTTTAAGGAATCACTTTTCTTGTAGATAGACTTTTTTTTTTTTTTAGCATTTCAGTAATCCCAGGGTCTAGATTAGCAGTTGTTAGAACCAATGTAAGTTGGCTTTACAGGAGCATTTTACCAAGCATTCAGAGAAGAACTGACACCAATCCTACACAAACTTTTTTAAAACATAGAAAAAGATGGCAAACTCCCGAACTCCTTCTATAAAGCTAGTATAACACTCATACTGAAACCAGCAAAGATTCCACAAGAATTGAGAACTACAGACCATATCCTTTATGAACATTGATGCAAAAATCCTTAATAAAATACTGGCCAATAGAATATAATAGTATATAAAACAAATAATTCACCATGACCAAGTGGGGTTCATACCAGGGATGCAGGGGTGGTTCAACATATGAAAGACCATTAGTATCATTCACCATATTGACACAAAAAATTATAAGAATCACCTGATTATATCCATAGATGCCAAAAAATCATTCGACAACATCCAACACCAATTTCTGTTTAAGAAACTCAAGAAGAGAGGAATAGAAGGAAAATTCCTCAAGACAATGCAAGCTATTTATGAAAAACCAACAGCCAATGTGATAGTCAATGGAGAAAAGACAAACACTATCCCACTGAAAAAGGGGACAAGACAAGGATGTCCCTTGTCCCCACTCTTATTTAATATCGTACTGGAGGTTTTAGCTAAGAGCATAAGGGAAAGCAAAGACATGAAAGGTATACACCTGGGGAAGGAAAAGGGGAAATTATCATTATTTGCAGATGATATGATTCTATATATGGAAAACCCCAAAAGCTCCACAAGAGGACTCCTGGAAACAATAGAGGA
The DNA here is from genome assembly GCA_004026705.1 of Nesogale talazaci. Lineage (NCBI taxonomy): Eukaryota > Metazoa > Chordata > Mammalia > Afrosoricida > Tenrecidae > Nesogale > Nesogale talazaci. The sequence goes on along the minus strand of PVJH01011675.1, from coordinate 25,907 downwards.
GTATGGCAGAGTGGCAGGATACAAGATCAACAACCAGAAGTTTATTGGTCTGCTATACACTTCAGATAATAACACAGAAGAGGAGATAAAAAAGAGGCAACTTTCACAATAGCCACACATAAATTGAAATATGTAAGGATATACCTGACTAAAAGAACAAAAGATCTATATGATGAAAGCTACAAAACACTATTACAAGAAACCAAGAGTGATTTCAACAAATGGAAGAATAATCCATGCTCATGGATTGGAAAACTCAATATAGTAAAGATGTCAGTTCTACCCAAGGCACCATATAAGTTTAATGAAATTACAATACAATTGCCCTCATCTTTCTTCAAAGAAATGGAAAGAATGATTACCAACTTCATAAGGAGAGGGAAGAAGCCCAGAATTAGCCGATATCTCCTTAAGAAGAAGGAAACCATGGGGGTGGGGGGGGCTTGCTCTACCTGACTTTAGCACATAATATACATCAACAGTGGTCAAAACAGCATGGCACTGGCATAATGATAGATACTCAGACCAAAGGAAAAGAATTGAAAACTCAGAAATAAAAACAAGCATACAGACAACTGATCTTTGATAAGGGTCCAAAAAATATCTAATGGGAAGCAGATGCCCTTTTCAAAAAGTGGTGCTGGAAAAAATGGATAGCTGCTTGTAGAAAAATGAAGCGAGACCCTTACCTCACTCCGTGCACTAGAATAAACTCAAGGTGGATCACAAACCTCGAAGTAAAACCGAAAACAATTAGGGCCTTCAGTGAGGGAATTGGGACCAACCTGAGAACATTGGCACAGGGATTACATAGGCTATCAGAGAAAGGGAAGGACACAAACACAGAGGAGGCACAAAGAAACAGGCGGGATATACTGAAGATTAAACACCTGGGTGAATCGAAAGAATTCACCAAAAGAGTAACAAGAGAACCCATGGACTAGGAAAACATCTTTAGCAATAACAAACCAGATAAAGGCCTTATTACTAAAATCTACAATACCCTAATAGCTTCCAAAAAGAGCAAAACTAACTGCCCACTGAGGAGATGGGCAAATGAAATGAACAGAATTTTCACAGAGGCAAAAATCCGAATGGCCAATAAACATATGAAAAAATGTTCCCAATCATTGGCCATAAAAGAAATGCAAATTAAAACAACAATGTGATACCCCCTAACACCTTTAAGGACAGCCCAATTCAAAAAAATCAGAAAACAGTAAGTGATGGAGAGGTTGTGGGGAGACAGGAACTCTTATCCACTTCTGGTGGACCTGTAGTTATATACAGGCACTATGGAAATCAATTTGGCAATATGTAAAACAGATGGAAATTGAGCTACAAAATGACACTGCAATCTCCCTACTGGGCATATACCCGGAAGAGGCAAGAAACAAACCACGACCAGAGATCTGTGCTCCGATGTTCACCGCAGCACAGTTCACAATTGCAAGGAGTTGGAAGCAGCCCAAATTTCCATTGACCGAAGAATGGATTAAAAAGCTGTGGTGCATACATACAATGGAGTACTATGCATCACTGAGAAGTAGTGATGAATGCATGAAGCACATCATCGCATGGGAAGAACTGGAGGAAAATATGCTAAGTGAAGTCAACCAAGTGCAAAAGGACAGGTACAACATGAGTCCACTGAGATAAGCGTAATTTTAAAAAATGCAAAAGGGGTATCGGGTAAAAGCTATTATATATAGAAATTTTGGGGGAGAGGCCCAGGTGGTATGGCATGGGCCAGACCAAATTCAGGGCTATATATGGTAGCCAACTGGAGGGATGGGATGGTACATGGGGCAAATGGTGATGTGTAGAGAGGGAATGGGGTACTAACCCACCCAAGTGTATTGTTTATATCTCCACAGCGAAAGAAGGACCAAACTTAAACTCGGTGATGCAGGATGTGAATGCAATGTGCTGGCATGAAGTGGGGAACCAACAAAGGAGTCTGAACACACAACCCCAATCCCAACTACAGGGGCAGGCATTTCTCTACCAGGGGAGTTTGCCTTGGAGGTGCAAACTTGAAGCTGCTGCTTGAGGAGTGAGAGATCTTGACCAGAATACATGAAAACAAATGAAGAAGGAAGAAGAAAGAATGGAGTGCATCCTGGTCCACCGAGCCTTCAGGATGATATCCTCACTCAGAACAGCCGATGCACAAAGAGGATCATATGGTCAGCCCCACTATGAAATACAGCTACCATCACTGACCCAAGGCCTTTTGGGGTCAACAATGGAGAAACAGGGTCAGGATTATTCCCTGTCTGACATAACCAAACCAGAGAAAAACACTAAGGGTATGCAACAGAGCATGGAACTCCAGATGGAGAGACAGGAATATACCTTTGGACCAGGGAGTGACACCACATCTGACTCAACCAGGGGACACTCCTGGAGGTCAATGAACAGACCTTGAATTATTTACAAATTGTATGACATTAGAGTTTTAATGACATTATATATTATATTACTTTTATGACAATACATATGACATTGGAGTTTTTTTTTTGTTGTTATCATTGCTTTATTTTCTTTGGTTGCTTCATTTTAGGAAGCCTTTCTTGGGCACATATTGTTACCTTTGCAGGTCTATCTAAATGAGATAGGCTGGATGAACAGTTTGGAGGTGAAAACGATGTGACTGATGGTTCCAGGGTGCGGGCCTTGAAAGAAGGGGAGAAGGAGGAAAGGAGATGGTGTTGACCAACCCAAGGATAAGGGTATATCAATTGATCCAAAATTAGAGACAAGGTGGGTAAGAAAAGTCCAATAGGGATTGATCAAGGGTAATGGAACAGAGAGAAAATACTGAAACCCAAAGGGAGGCTGAGCATGATAGTGGGACAAGAGGAAAGCAAAAGGGAATAGAGGAAAGAACTGGGGGGTAAAGATCATTTATAGAGGTTTAAATACAGGCATGTACATAGGTGCTATATTTATGTGTGACAATGGAGGAAATAGATCAATGAACTTAAACATACAGGTTTAGTAATAGGACAGCAGATGGGCATTGGACCTCCACTCAAGTACTTCCTAAATGCAAGAACGCTTTGTTCTATTAAATTGTCATTCCGTGATGCTCACTTTCCCTATCCGATCACTGAAGACAAATGTGTGCATAAGCAAATGTGGTGAAGAAAGCTGTTGGTGCCTAGCTATCAAAAGATATAGCACCTGGGGTCTTAAAGACTTGAGTAAACAAGCGGCCATCCAGCTCAGAAGCAATAAAGCCCACATGGAAGAAGCACACCAACCTGTGTGACCATGAAGTATTGAAGGGATCCGGTGTCAGGCATCAAAGATCTAAAATTATATCATTATAAATAGGGGGGAGTATAAATTGGGGACCCAAAGCCCACCAATAGGTGAAGTGACATCCTCTTACAGAAGGCTTGTTAAAATACAGTGTAGTAACAATGAAATATGCATATTTCCTCCAGTTCTCAAATGCTTCCTCCCACCCACTATCATTCTTCCGGTTCTACCAGACAAGTTTGGCTGGAACAGGGGATGTACACTGGAGTTGCAAACATGGGGAATTTAGGATAGATATTCCCTCAGGATGAGTGATGGGAGTGGTGATACTGGAAGGGTGGAGAGATGGTGGAGTAGAAAGGGGGAACAATTTCAGGGATCTACATATAACCTCCTCTTTGGGGCATGGCCAACAGGGAAGTGAGTGAAGGGATACATTGAACAGTGTATGATATGAAATAGCAATTTGTAAATTATTTAAGGTCCACAGAGGGGGAGGGAGGAAGGGAAATATGGGGAGCTAGAACTGGGGAACTAATTGGAGGGAGGAGGCTTTGAGAGTGATGATGGCAACAAGTGTATAAATGAGGCATGCATACAATTAATGTGTGTATGGATTGTGAGGGGAAGTGTATGAGTACCTAATAAAATGTTTCATTTTTAAAAGGGTGGAGAAGAAGAGGAGCTTTTTTTTTCAGAGGAGTTTATACTCAGGGTTCAAGTGGAAAATGTTTGGAACTGAATGTGGCAGCATGTGTGCAAATGTGCTTGATACAGATGATGTATTGAATGTTATAATAGCCGTAAGAGCCCCCAATAAAACTATTTTTTTTAAAAAGAACCAATGTAAATATCCTCAGCATGTTTGACATCTGGTTAAGGAAATTAATTTAGACTTGAAATAAGAGAAGATCGTGCAGCATCATAAGTGCACAATTCTGAATTTCTGTCACATTCACTAATAGGAAGTGATCAGGCAAACAGGTTATATGACACTAGTCTGGAAGGGAAATCATTGAAATAAAGTAATAATGATATTCCATTTTTGTCAATCTCACCTTTTCCTTGCCTAACTTATATGATCTGAAGTCCCTTTTCACAAAGCAAATACATGTCAATTAGTTTAAAAGACTGTCATTTCCAGATATATGCAATGGCTTAGATATGATGGCCCAGGGCTAGATAATGCTCCATTTTGCTGTGCATAGGATCCCTACAGTTAGGAACCAACTTGATGGCGCCTCACCACACTGGACATGATGAGGTTCCAACTGAGTGTTCATGATCACCAAGTAATGAATCAGAAATTCAGCCTTCCTACAGTAACTCTACCACCTTCACAACCGTCTGTTGCTTTTCTGAATTAAGTCAAAGGAGGAATAAATAGAACAGAAAGGTGTATGCATTAAAATTTTATGGCCCAGGTCTGGACACAGCTTGTCATCAATCAGAAGTGTGGTATGTGCCCATATCAAACTCTGCAGAAGCCAAGAAATGCCATTAAGATGTGTGTGGTGTTCTTGGGGGGAAAGACACTGAATTCAAACACATTTTATATAAATCCTGATGTTAAATCTTTCTAAGGATGAAGATGAGCCAAATAGTGAATGAAATCCTCAGTCTGCGTCTCTATGATATCCAAAGGATTCAGAGCCGTGGGGTCAATTAAATTTGGCAGCAGATCAAGCCATCTGTGTTGCAAGCAGATCTATAGCAATAGGGAAAAGACCATATTGGGGATGCATATACAATTATAGTCTAGAAGACATTTATAAGACGGGTCATGGGACACTACTCCCACCATGTAGCCCTGAGTCAAGTCTATGAGTACATCAACTTCCAGGTGGCACACAACTGTACAGTATTGAATACACCCAAGAGAATTTCCTGAGGGCAAGACTGAACCTCTCTGGGATGACTCAGGAGTTGATGTAATCTATTTCCTAACATATTTTCCCTGACGACAAATCTGCCGCATTGTTGTCAGGATGAACACTCTAGAGACTGAATTTATGCCACAATTCAAACTAGAGTTGGGGATCCCACTGTTAACTACTCCCAAACCAAAGTCGGGGCCATCAAGTCAATTCTGACTCACAGAAACCGTATTGGAAAGAGTAGCACTGCCCCTGTGTGTTTCTGAGATTGTAAATATTTACAGGAATAGAAGTCTCATGCTTAACCATCATGGCTGGTTATTTAAACCTCCCGACTTTAGAGTTAGCAGCCTAATGTATAATCCAATATACCACCAGTGTTCCTTGTTCTTAGGCTTCTATAAACTAAGAATGTCAGTTCGAATATAACAGCAAGAAGAAACAGATTTGGTGACTACCTAGCCATAACATCAGTGAGCATTTAATTCAAGAAACAATAATGGAGGTGAATGACCGTAGTCTCTGATACATGTCACTTGACAAGTCCCCCTTTTAATAAATGTACACTTGAAATCTTATCACAAGAATGTTAAAAGCTGGATGAAATTTTTTGCTATGTTCAGATTTTATGTGTAAAGTTTTAAATACCAAAGAAAAGTTTTAATACATCCTTATGGAGAAGCATATGAGTTGTAGCAAGATTTTGTATCATGTATGGTAAGTCAGGGTACAGGATCTCCATAAATAAGGCAAATACCCCTACAATTAAGCCACTAATAAGATATGCATGTTTATCAAATGAAGTGGAAATATATTTGGAAGTTCTTAGCTGACTATAAGGTGTGCAATACATTTTAAACATTTGTCCATTAATTTATGCAAAAGTAAGTTAGCCTTTAAGTACTTGGCTGCTAACTGAAAGGCTGTCAATTTGATCCCCACCTAGTGATCAGTTGCCTTGATGAAGACACAGCAATCTGCTTTCGTAAAAAGTAACCTAAAAGGAAAAAAAATGAACAAAAACCCATATCGATTGGACTGTTCCGGCGTCCATTGTAACTCATGCTGCTGTCGTGAGGTGCCCTCCAGCCGGTTGCAACTCAAAGCAACACTGTGCAACAGCAGGAAACAATGCCTGGTACCCCCTCACCCTCACCATAGCTCATAGCTCTTAGGTTGGCCCCTTGCTGCAGCCACTGTGTTGATACATTGTTGAGACCCTTCCTCTGTTTCACTGGCCCTCTTCTTTACCAAGCATGAGGGAGGGAAAAGGTCCTTCAGGGACTGGACTCTTCTTTTTTTTTAAAAAAATAATTTATTGGGGGCTCCTATAACATTCAATACATGATGTACATCAAACACATTTGCACACACGTTGCCACACTGAATTCCAAACATTTTCCACTTGAGCCCCTGGTATAAGCTCCTCTTCCTCCCATTTGCCCCTTTTTAGTAAATCATTTTCCATACATACATCAATTGTATGCAGGCCACATTTGAGCACTTGTTCCTGTCCTCACACTCAAAACATCCTCCCTCCTCTTAGGCCACCAGTACAAGCCCCCCATATTTCCCTTTCTCCCTCGCCCATGAACCCTTAGTAATTTATAAAATGCTATTGTTTTTTCATATCATACACTGTTTAATGTGTCTGTAGTGGTCATATGCTTATGTTAATTTTGTGATTGAGATGTAGGGGTGGAGTCTAGCCTGTTAATCTAGAGATAGCCGTTGAGTAGCCAATGAGGCCTCGGTGTGGACAGGCTTTCTCTTGAGACTTCTGGGAAATCACACAATATTTTCCTTGTGATGATGAGAAGCTATCTCCCCAGTTGTTGGGAGTTAATCTCAGAGACAACAAACTATGGACAAGACAAGATGGCAGCGTCAGAGGAGCTGGACGAGCTGAAAAAGAAGCCACATGGCCTTACTCTAATGGAACCAGACCTCTGAAACTGGAGAAGCCATGTGGAGATCCCTGCCAGGGCTCAGTTGCTTCTACCACCACTGGATGCTGTTGATGGACCCTGAGCCCTGGAAGCAGGGATCCATAGGGAGACTCCTGCCAGCACTGGGACTCTGTATCCACTGGCCTATGACTTCTTGAATCAGAAGGAGACTTTATAGACTGGTATCGGGCATATGGGTTAATATCAGACTTATGACTTTGAACTGGACTGGGCTGGAATGCTTTCTCAATGTCCTATTCCTCTTGTATATAAACCACACCCTTATGTCCATATGCGTGTCTATGGATTTGTTTCTCTAGTCTACCCAGACTAATGCAATGTCCCTTCAATCACTTCCCTTTTGTCCATGCCCCAGAGAGGAGGTTATATGTAAGTCCCTGAAATTGGTTCCCCCTTTGTACTCCACCATCCCTCCGCCCTCCCAGTATCACTACTCCCATCATTAGTCCTGAGGGGATATCTATCATAAATTCCCCATGTTTCAGACTCCAGTGTACATCCCCTGGTCTAGCCCAACTTGTCTGGTAGAACCGGGAGAATGATACTGGGCAGAAGGAAGCATTTGAGAACTAGAGGAAAGTTGCATATTTCGTTGTTACTATACTGTGCTTTGATTGGCTCATCTCCTTCCTGCAACCCCTCTATAAGAGGATGTCGTTTCACCTATCGATGGGGTTTGGGTCCCCAGTCTGTACTCCCTCCTATTTATAATGATATAATTTTAGTTCTTTGATGCCTGACACCCGATCCCTTCAACTAGGTGGTCACACAGGCTGGTATGCTGTCCTACTACTAAGTCTATAAGTATATACTCATTTATCTATTTCCCCATCTTCAAATATAAATACATGCACCTATGTGCATGCCTGTATTTAAACCTCTATAAATGACCTTTACCCCCAGTTCTTTACTCTATTTCCTTTTACTTTCCTCTTGTCCCGCTATCGTGCTCAACCTCCATTTGGGTTTCAGTATTTTCTCTCTGTTACATTACTCTTGGTCAATCCCTATCAGATTTCTCTCACACACCTTGTCACTGATTATGGATCAATTGTTATACCCTTATCCCTGAGTTGGTCAACACCATGTCCTTTCCATTTCCTCCCCTTCTCCATGTCCTGGAACTGTCAGTCTCATTGTTTTCTACTCCAGACTGTTTGTCCAGCCTATCTTATCTAGCTAGACCTGCAGATGTAACAATATGTACAAAAGAAAGGGTATCCTAAAATGAAGCAACCAAAGAAAATAAAACAATGATAACAAAAAACCCAATGTCCTATATATATGTAAAAAAAATAAAAATAGTAACAATATAAAAACCTGTAAATAGTTCAAGGTCTGTTTGTTGACCTTCAGGAGTGTCCTCTGGTTGAGTCAGATGGGGTGTCACACCCATACCCCAAAGTTTATCCTTGTCACTCCATCTGGAGCTCCATGCTCTGTTGCACACCCTTAGTGTTTTGCCACAAGATAATCCTGACCCTGTTTCTCCATTGCTGCCTCCGAAAGGTTTTGGGTCAGTGATGGTCGCCGTATTTCATAGTGGGGCTGGCCATATGATCTTCTTTGTTCATCGGCTGTTCTGAGTGAGAATATTGTCCTGAAGGCTTGGTGGACCAGGATTTACTCCATTCTCTCTTCCTCCCCCTTCCTTTGTTCTCATGTGCTCTGGTTAGGCATCTTGCACTCCCCAAGCTGCAGCTTCAGTGCTGATCTCCAAGGCAAACTCTCCTGGTGGAGAGGCGGATGCCCCTGTAGTTGGGATTGGGGTTGTGTGCTCATACCTCTCCACTGGTTCCCATACTGCATTTCACATCCTGGATACCGGGTTTAAGTTTGGTCCCTCTTTCACTGTGTAGATATAAACAATATACTCCCCTCGGGTGGGTTAGTGCCCCATTCCCTCTCTACACATCACCATCTTCCCTACCCCTGTCCCCGCACCCCAGATCACTACCATATGTAGCCCTGGATTTAGTCTGACCCCTGCCATGCAACCTGGGCCTCCCCCCAGGAATTTCTGTATATAGTAGCTTTTTCTCGATACCCCTTTTGCATTTTTTTTTAAATTAAGGTTACCTCAGCAGACTCATGTTGTACCTGCCCTTTTGTGCTTGGCTAACTTCACTTAGCATAATTTCCTCCAGTTCTTCCCATGTGGTTATATGCTTCATGCATTCATCACCGCTTTTCAGCGATACATAGTACTTCATTATATATATGTACCACAGCTTTTTAATCCATTTGTCAGTTGATGGAATTTGGGCTGTTTCCAACTCCTTGCAACTGTGAACTGTGCTGGTATGAACATTGGAGCACAGATGTCTGGTCATGGCTTGTTGCTTGCCTCTTCTGGGTATATGCCCAGTAGGAGGACTGCAGCATCATATTTTAGCTCAATTTCCATCTGTTTCACAAATCGCCAAATTGATTTCCATAGTGACTGTATATACCTACAGGTCCACCAGCAGTGGATGTGTTCCTATGTCCCCACAATCTCTCCAACACTTACTGCTTTCTGATTTTTTTGAACTGGGCTGTCCTTGAAGGTGTTTGGTGGTATCTCATTTTTTTTTTAATTTCATTTCCCTTATGGTTAATGATCAGAACATTTCCTTATATGTTTATTGGCCATTTGGATTTCTGCCTCTGTGAAACTTCTGTTCATGGGACTGGACTCTTCTGAAAGCATGTTCAAAGTAGGTGAAATGAAGTGTTGCCATTCTTGCTTCTGGCTGTATTTCTTCTATGACAGATTTATTTGTTCTTATGGAAGTTCATGGTATTTTGAATATTCTTCCCCAGTACAATAATTCAAATATATTGATGCTTCTGTCTTCCTTATTTAATGTCCAACTTTCAGAAGCATATGAAGAATTAAATATACCAGGGCTTGGGGCAGGAGAACATTGGGTCAGTTCTCAAAGTAACCTTTTTGCTTTTCAACACTTCAAAGAGGTCTTGTGCAAAAGATTCGCCCAGTGTAATCCTTGGCTTGATCCCTCGACTGTAGTTTCTATGTTATTCCTCAAAAGATGGAATTGTTGACAGCTGACTTATCCCCTTGTCATGATGCTATCGTGTAAAAGGCTTCCAATTTTGTAAATATCTATGAGAGCTGCCAGTCTCGAGTTTCTTATGAGAAGTTGGTAGGTGTGAAGCATGACCTGCGGTTAGTTGTCCACAGCTGCACGAGTACTCAGTCAACTTGTGGAACTCTTCTAATATGTTACCTGGTGCCATTAGGAGCCAGAAAGGGACTCATGGGCACATAATAATAACCTTTTTTGATTATACATTTATAATATCATACGAATACCCTTTCAGCTGCTAAAATTTAAGTTCATACATTTTCCCACCTATAAGGAAGGGTGATAGCTATAACAAAAGCACCAAAACTCTGCCCAAAGAAACTCGCTAAGTTCCTTAGTTCCATAGAAAGAACAGAAAACCGTATGAACAAATCAGTATTGTCTAAGCTACTGGAATGTTTTTCTGATTCAGTGACTGTGTTTCAGTCTAAGTAAACTGGACCTTAATCTGCTAGGCAGATGTATACTAAGGTTGTAAAACCAATGAACCTGAGCAACACCAGCAACAGGCAAAGACTTAAGCCCTGACCATGCTATTCCACTTACCAATTATTCAGTCCATTTGAGTGGGCCAGATGCACTGAGCTTGAGTTAGGCACTTTTCTTTTTTCCTATAATATACTTAGCACTCCCAGAACATAGATCCAGTTTTAGTAATTTCCTGCTTTCAATGAGAAATTGTTATCAGCAGTTAAAATTTGTAGTAGCACTTCAGATTTTGTAGCTTGTTATAATTAGGCTTTTATTGAAAGAACACACACATAATTGTCACTTACTTTGTGTAAGAAGACTATTCAGGCACTACAAACCTCATGGACCATAATATTTCCTTGAGAATAAGCATGAATAAGTATTACATTAAGAAGAGGTGGGCAAAAGTAGTCAAGAGTCTTCATATGGAGCCATTAAGATTTAAAATAGGGCTGAGCCCCGGTGGAGTAAGTGGTTGAGTGTGGGACTGCGGCCTGCAGGCTTGGGCGGTTCAAATCCAGCGGCAGCTCTCAGAAGCAGCGCTGGGTAGCTCCCACAACCACCAGAGGGCAGTGATGCTCACCCCAAAATATTTAAAATAGCATTACTTTCAAAGGTTTCTCGTATTCACACTTTAAATGTATAGGCAACACATGAAAACAATTTCCTGTACTTTGATATTTGGTTTAATGCTTTCTGTAGACATGTTATATTTTAATGGTAGTTTGGTTAGGGGCGAGATTTTACTCAAACTGTATAGCCAATAAAAATGGGGTGAGTGTACTTCATTCAGAGATAGAGGGAATTATATTATTAGCAGCATAACTTAGATTTGAGATATTTGACAGGATTCTATGATCTATTTCCATGTTGTTTATAATTTGGGGACACTATGCTTCTCAGAGGTTCTTATATTAATTCTTTATCCTGCTGGCTTGTTTGTTCACTTAATCAAGTGTCTTTTTCAATAGAGCGCTAGATATTGTGTCAAGTAAGATGTTTATGGAAGATGATGAGATTGTGTCAATTAAAAAATAGCAACTTTAAATTACAGCAACAAACTCATGGAATTTGAGGCTTTTACATGGAAGGTCTAGTATAGCTGAAAGGGGAAAATGCAAATAATCAATCTTTCTAATAAAATAGGGACCATCCTTGCATATATGAGTTTCCAGGGTTTTGGAGATTCTGTCTTCATTGACTGACTGAAACAATTACAAAAAGACAGTATAAAACTTAGTCTCAAATGTTAAAACAATTTTCTTATGGTGGAAAAAAATGTGTTGGGACTATTTACTTTGCACTTGGAGATGCCAGGTGCATGTGTAGAACGTTGCACCACAGCATTCTCAAAGCTTGATTTTTCAGAAGTAGACAGAAGTGAATATAGACTCAATTCTCCAGCCATTTTGTTAGTAATTGAGCACATAAACCATTTGCACTACTCCACTATTCACGTGCAGCATAGTGGGCAAGATATTGGACTGCTAACTTCAAGGCCGGTAGTTCAAATGCTCCAGTCATCCCTTGGGAGAAAAAGCAGGCTTTCTGCTCCTGTAAAAATGAATGCGTCAGAAAACCCAGACAACATCACTATATGGAACCATCTCAATCGCAAAGGAGATACCAAATGCATGTGGTATAAAATTATTTTTATCTTTAAATAGGAATGCATAAATCACAGAATAATAACATACACAGAGCTGATGAAAGTATTTATTAAAGTTCAAAGATAAATAACATAAAGCAAAGCACCACGATAATATTTTCAAATATAGATAAAGGGTTTTTATTGAAAAGTAGTTTTCTTTTAAAATTAAGTGCATTGCATTCATTTAATTCCATTGATGTAGATTTTAGTACCATGTTCAGTGTTTGCAATTAATGTGAGAAGAGAAGATTTGGGTTCTCTGTCTGTACTTGAATAGTGCTTATTTAGCTTAATAGTGTTTATTTAGTTTATTTAGTAAAGCCTTGTATACATATTTGTTCATGGTGTCCATTTAAAGATGACCCATTAATCTCAAAACCAACAACAACAAAACCCAAGTTTGCTTTTTAAGATAAAAGTGAACAGTGATAAGAGGTTGGGTGAGATAGACACTTTTAGACTCCATTGATTCAATGAATCTATTAAATAATTTGACAGTATATAGAAAAGAAATTTCAAAATGTGGTTACCTACTACTATCACTTTAAGGAAGTAATCTCATTTGTTCATAGATATATAATGAAGATGGCTCTTGTAGCTAAAAAAAACTAGAGAAAAATATACATAAATCTTCTAAATATTCCATAAGAAAAAAAAGCTATGGCAGAAAGTTTTATCGACCACCTCCCGGGGACATAAGAGTTTTCCATTAATAATGTCTTTAGTTAGTCCCTGGTTCTAGTTTATTAAAGCCCTGTGAGAGAGAGATATTGAACCAATGTAGGCTAACTCCACAACAGAGTACTTGAATTACTCATTTACACAGAATCCTTTTGTGGTTGGATGCTATTATGTAGCGGGAAAGAACCTGGATACAAGTCAAAACTTCACGGATACACATTCAAGGTCAATAACATCATCTGCACACAGATACATATTGACAATCAAGGACACATCTTTGATAAAGAATGTCTAGCCTGGAGTTGGTTTTGGTCTCTGTTCTTTGCTTTGTACATTACTTTTACTATACCTGGTCTTTTAGATAATGTTCTTCCAAAAATGCTACTTATCAAATTAAAAATAATTCTGAGTAAATGCAACCATTCATGTATTCCCAAATTTTAGTATTAACAAAGAAAGGACCCAGCTCAATTCTTTGCTGCATGCCGGAGCAAGCTGCCGTCCTCTTTCTTCTCATTCTCTGTGCTTGCATTTTCTCAATCTTCATCCTTTTACAACAACACTATTACACAAACAATGGGAGTTAATTATCAAGGAAATTTACAATAATAACCACTGAGAATGTCAGTCACAGGTTTTCTGGAATAATACATACCTTAATACAACATATAGACATTGCTATAGCAAGACCATGTTTTTCCACCTAACAACAGATCAACAGTCAGTACAGTTGTCTTCCGTTTCCTCAGACACTATGTATTTCCTGACTTAAGCCCTCAGTTACAAGTGTGTCTCAGGTCGGGTCCAATTTACCCAATAGAGTTTCCACATTGGATCTCACTGATGCAGCCTCTGGAGAATGCCTCTTGACGATACAGGATTGGTGTCCCAGCATTTCACGACACCCAGGATGCAGTCAGAAGCCTGAGTCAATGTGGCCCATTCAGGGCATACCACCAAAGACACTCCCTGCTAGGGTCCCCCAAAGCATCTTCAGTTATTCACTCCCCGGACAGAAGGTCAGTTCTCTCACTTTTGCCACCAATAGTCATGTATTTGTGTTCCCCCAGACATGTTTGCTCCTTTTCCTCTCCTGGCGTATTTTTTCCATCAGTATCCCTCATCCCTCTGATAGGGCTGTCCGCCTGTCCAGGGAGAGCTCATCAAAGATTTACACAGCAGCCCCTCAGTAGACAATACCCTTCCTCTTCCATTTGATCCCAGCTGATGAGATGCGCCCTCTGGCAAAATGACTTTCAAAATATTTACCTAGCGTGGATGGTGTATGGTTCGTTGGAGTCAGTCAGGATAGACTAGATGCCCTCTAAGGCCGAGCTTGTGCCCATTCTGCTGCTTGTGCTTACAGCAGTGGGCACACAGACTGTCTGCTCTTTGGTGATTGACTAACTTCACTCAGTGTAATGTCTTCAGATTCCTCCATGTCTTGAGATGTTTCATGGTTTCATCACTTTTGAGTTTTCTGTTATGTGTATATCTACTGAACGAAATTTAGGCTGTTTCCAGCTTCCTGCTATTGTGAACTGTGCTGCAATGAATATACTCAGTGATGCTATTCTTAGTACCTGTATTTCATCGCATGTGTTCATCATAATTTACCACTTCTGTATCTCCTTTGGTTGACTTTAGTTTTAACCCAAGTTTTTGTAATGGTAAATATGACTGAAAGTAAAACATTTCAGTAATAATATAATTCTCATATTAAAGGATGAGATAAAGATCAAGCACTGGGGGAATGAGGGAGAAGCACACTTACTCAAAATTGTCGCTGAAGATCTTCAGCCTAAAGCAGAACTATTCTTTACATGAATACTAGTTGGAAACAGTGGCTTTCATTCAGGCACCTTATTGTTGTCTGCCCAGATAGAGTAAAGCACTTTAGTTGAATCTCTAAGTAAATCACTTTATTTGAACTCCAAGGGAGAAGTTCATCCATGGCTCATGCTGAATCAGGAGCGCACTAAAGGAAATCATGCCGCCTCTACCTCCTGTGTCCTTTCTTCTTTCTCACACATCCAATTGCCAGAGATAGTTCAGGAAATTTAACGGAGTTACACATTAAAGGTAATTCAAAAAGTTTTGCTACAAAATCATGTTGCTCTTGTTAGGCACCATCCAATGTTTTGAAACCTCATGTACCTCCCAGTCCTGTATCGTCCCCATTATTATTTTGTTTGAGCCCATTATGGCAGCCAATGTGTCCATCTTTTTTGACAAGAATCTTCCTCATTTTCACTGCCCTCTACTTCATGATGCTTTTCTCTAGGGCCTGGTCTTTCCTGATAACATGGCCAAAGTTCATGAGACAATGTCTCGCCATGCTTACCTCTAAGAATAATTTGGACATACTTCTTCCAAGCTAGATCTGTTCTTTGCAAGCAACCATAGTTCATATAAATAGTTTGGGGGTTCCCCCTACCTATCTTCCTTAATCAAAATCCAACTTTCCTATGCATCTGAGGCTATGAGACATAGCATGGCTGGGGTCACGCTTACCTTACTCTTTTAAGTATTGTCCTTGTTTTACAGCACTTTAAAGAGCTCTTATTCTGCAGAGTTACCAAATGCAATTCATCCTTTGCTATTTCCATGAGTATTGAGTGTGGGTCCCAGAAAGACCAAACCCATGACAGCTTCAATCTTTCTCCATTTATTATGATGGTATTTGTGATGGGTAGGTTTGTTATGCCAACATGGCCACAGAAGATTGGTGGATCTGTTGTGACGGCACAGCCAATGAACACGCAGGATGAATTGAAAGGCTTAAAGGACAGAATCATGACTCTCAAAAGAATGAGCAAGTCGGAAACTACTCCCTTAGAAAAATTGTGGGTGCTGAACAGGGAGTACAGGTGGAAAATCATGTGAACCACATCTGGAACTTAAAAGAGGAAAGGGAAAAGTTTTCCTAAGATTATGAAAAGGAAAATGAATAGCTTAGACATGCACTCAAAGTGCTCCAAATCCAACAAGAAGCCCAACTGAAAGAGGTTGAAGAACTGTTGTGGCAAGAAGGCTTGTCTGAAATAGCACTGAGCAGCCCCCGTGAACAAATTGCCTACTTGCTGGCAGAGAGATGCACATTCCTAAGGAAACTGGAACTTGCAGATCCCAAGCCAGAGGCACACAACTCTATTAGAAGTAACCTAGAAAAAGGATTCCCACAGTCTTACAATAAAGACCTAGAAACAGATAAACCACCATACAATAGCCTAGAGAGAGATATGGAACCAGTGACAAAGACAGGGATGGCTCTGGGAGAGTTCCGGAGGCTGACTGATGAAGTACAAGTGAAGGAGAAAGAGCAGGGGAAATTAGATTCTGAACTTCAAATGGCTCAACTAGAAATAGAGACATTGAAAGGAAATTTGATAAAGCTCAAAGAAAATGGGTCAGCTGAACTTCAGAAAGCAAAGGAATATAATCAGAGACTGAATGAAGAAATTCTGGCCTTAAGAAACCGGGTTCGATCACTTAACTTCGAAAGAAAAATGCTTGGGGAGGAGGTTGAAAGGCATTACTAGTGTCCTGAATTTTGTTTCTCTAGAAGAACCCTGTCTGACACAGTATTTATTAGTCTAGTTGTGAGGAGTTTGTTTTCTTTACATTGAGCTGTAAGAAACTTCAATCCTTGATCTTCATCAGCACATGTTTCAAGTCCTCATTTTCAGCAAAGAATTTTGTGCATATGCATATCACAGGTTGTTAATAAGCCTTTCTCAAATCCTGATGCCATGTTCTTCTTCACATAATCTATCTCCTCTGATGATTTTTTTTAGCTTACAGATTGAATAAGTATGGTCAAAGGATCCAGTTTCCTGATTTTACACAATTTAGTATTCCCTTCTGTGCATATCGTTATCTTTTGGCCCTTGTACATGTTCCTGAACTTTGACAGCTCCCTATCAATGTAGTGCTACAGTTATTGTTAATTGATTTGCAGAAAAATTTTACTTGCATGTGATATCAATGATGTTGTTCTGTAATTTGGACTTTCTTTTAGCTCACCTTTGTTTGGAATGGATATAAATATGGATCTCTTCTTGTCAGTTGGCTAAGTAGCTGTTTCCAAATTTCCTAGCATAGAGGTTGAGTGCTTCCAGTGCTTAATAAGTGTACCGAAATATTTCAATTGGTATTCCATTGATTCCTGAAATTTTATTTTTTCCTAATGCTTTCAGAGCAGCTTTAACTTTTTCCTTTAGTACCTTTGATTCTTGCTAATATTCTACTTCCGAACTGCTTAAATATAGACTCATTCTTTTTGGTATAGTGACTCTCTGTGTTATTTCCATCTTCTTTTCATGAGTCCTGAATCAGTCAATCTTTTGCCCACAGGATATTTCAATATTACAACTTGAGGCTTGTATTTTTTTTCTTGAGTTCTTTCAGTTTAAGATACATTGAGCATGTTCTTCCATTTTAGTTTTTTAACTCCATATCTTGGTATATTTCATTATAATATTTTACTTGGTTTTCTCCAGCTGCCTTTTCAAATTTTCTGTCCAACTCTTTTACTTTATAGTTTCTTCCACTTGACTTATTTATTCAACAATTTAGAGCAAGTTTTTTTTACACCCCCTGCCCCTTAGAGCAAGTTTTATAGTATGTTCTGACATCAAACTATTCTTCTCTTTAAAAATTGTTTTATTAGCTGTTTTAGTCCAGGTAGGCTAGAGGAACAAATTTCATAGACATGCATATAGTAAAGGGAAAAGGTTTATATACAAGAGGAACAGGACATTGAGCCCAGTCCAGTTCAAAGTCATAAATCCAATATTAACCTATATGCCCGAAATCAGTCTACAAAGTCTCCTTCCGACTCACGAAGTCACAGGTCAGTGGGTGCAGAATCCTGGAGCTGGGAGGGGTCTCCACATTGTTCCTTGCTTCCAGGGCTCAGGGTCCAGCAACAGCAGAAGCAACTCATCGCTGGCATAGGTCTCCATGTGGCCGCCCCAGCTTCAGAGGTCTGGCTCCATCAGGGCAAAGCAGTGTGGTCTCTCTGCCGACTCCTCCAGCTTCTCGGATGCTGCCATCTTGTCTTGTCCATGATTCATCATCTCTGAGACTAACTCCCAACCACTGGGGAAGATAGCTTCTCATCTTCTCAAGGAAAATATCATGAGATTTCCCAGAAGTCTCAGGAGAAAGCCATGCCCACATAGAGGCCTCATTGGCTATTCAATGGCTATCTCCAGATTAACAGCCTAGACTCCACCCCTACATTTCAATCATAAAATTAACATAAGAACATGACTGCCACATTAGCATATAGTCATATAGCACTAAATTTAATCCTTCAATCATATTAAGAAGATTTATGCAATTTTCACCAAAATCCATTTCAGAACACTTTTTTCTCATATTCATTGTTGTTAGCTCCCCATGCCCCTAGGCAAGTATCAATCCTTTTACTATCTTTGTGTATATCATCCTATCCTGGGTTTATGCAGAAAATCATATAAACCACTATCTGGAAGCAAGCATACAAACAAATATACAAAAACAACAATGACTAGACAAAACATAGAAAAACTCAATCAAGAATAAAAAATACTAAAAACTGAAGCAAAGTTAAATTGAGCCAAAAAAGAGGTCAACTGATCATGTATTACATTTTAACCTAACTGCATCTACCATAATCATCTTTGCGATGTTGTCTGGTAGCAAGGTTGTTCACCTTGGATGTGTTCAGAGAGGAATCCTTTGAGGGTTAATCTATGTGGGGATTCTTTCAATCAATTTTGGGCTTCCAACGTCAACCATAGCCTTCTGCAAACCAGGTGTTCACCATTTAAGCTCTAGATTTGGATTTTATTACTTATAATCCTTGGATAACACAGACTATTGTGCTTCCTTCATGTGGACTTAGTTGACACTCACTTATATTGACTGCTCTTTTGAAAACAAGTCTTTAAGGTTACAGATACTATTCTTTCTGATAGCTGAACACCATCTAGTTTCTTCAGCATATTTTTTACAACATCCATCACTTCAACTATTTCTTCATGACGGTGAGCATTGAGGCAGGTCATATCAAAAGAACTAAGTGTTCTTGTTTGACTAGAAGAACTTACCATTGTTCCACATCTGGTTGCTGCCTTAACATTCCTTTGCTGAGCCTGCACCATCATGAACTTTGGGACAGATAGCTGCTGAACACTGTCATTGGTCGACACAGTACCAAGGACCATGATCACTAACAACTTGATGATCTCTATTTTCTTTTGTCTTCTCCCATTACTATATCCACTCCCTCATACTAATTTATAAGCAAAACTTGGGAAAACCTCCAAAATTAAACGTTTGGTATTTGTTTAAGAAAAATAGGAAGTATTAGTGGTATTTTGGTGAGGAAAATAAATCTTGTACAGTTTTTTCAATCTAAATACAATGTGAATTTTTTTGTATATATAAAAATTTTTGTATATATAAAAGCTAAGCATTCTTATTCAGGGACTAGAATTAAGTGTGAGCCCCAAGTCATTCATGTATTTATAGTTTATATGTTTCTCTGGCTCACTATGGAATTATCATTAGCATTTTATAAGATGAACATTATCAATGATCTCCCTGGGACATAAGGAAATTCAATTGATAGTGCCATTAATTTAGTCAATGATAATAGAATTTAAAACAGTTGAGAAAAAGTCATAATATAGGTGTAGGCTACTTCAGATGTCAGTATATGAATTATTGATTTGTATAGATGACTTTTAAGTGAGAGGACACTATTTACACAAACAATGGAGATTTCTTATAGTGAAAAATTTTCAATAATAACTATTCCCAAAGGCAGAACCATTTGCTTTCTTCAAGAGTGATATTCTTCATGTCGTCTTTCAGCTCATCAACTCTTCTGTCATTAGGGTTTTACACATCAAATCTGTTCTTGAAATTTGCGTGAAAAGAATCAGGGTCATATTTTGATTCTTGTGGACTTGTTTTAGTGTTCTTCCTGATCTTACATTTGACCAAGTGATGGTCTGTTCCACAGTCAGGTCCTTGTCTAGTTTTAGGTACTAATAATGGAGCTTCTCTCATATCTCTATGCATAAATATAGTGAGTTTTATTTCTATGTATTTCAGAAGGAGAAATCCATTTTTATATTCATATTTTGTGTTATTGAAAAGGGTTTTATACAGTGAACAAGTCATTGGTTTTGCAAAATTCTATTATGCAATCTCCAGCTTGGTTCCTATCATGTAGACCATATTTTCCAATTATTTTTCCCTTCTCTTTGTCTCAAACTTTTGTATTTTAATCACCAATAATTAATACCACATCTTGATTTCATGTTTGATCAATTTCAGTCTGAAAACACTGGTAGAATTCTTCAATTTCTTCTTCACTAGTTTTTACCATTGGTGCTTAAATTTGATTAATACTTAATTGATTGAGTTTCCTTGTAGAAGGATAGACATTATCCTATTACAGAGACCATTGTATTTAAAGATAGATCTTAAAGTGTCCTTTTTGAAGATAAACACAACATCTTTATCTCTATTGTGTCATTTTCTGCAGAGTAAATCAAATTTTCTGATTCTAAATGGCCAATATCAGTCCATTTTAGCTTCCTAATGCCTAGAATATCAATCTTTATGAATCCCATTCCCTGTTTCAGCTTCTAATCTTAGATTCATACTACATAAATTCCTACAATTAATTGATGTTTGCAGCTATTTCATTTAAAGTTGTGCCCCATTATCAAATGAGAGTCCTGAAATAAGGGTTTACTCCTACAGGTTTTATTCATCATTATGGCGGACTGTACTTTGAGGAGACAGTTCTTCATCAGCCATATTTTGAGTATCTTCTGACCTGAGTAATTCCTCTTTTGACACTATTTCTAATAATATTCTATTTTCATTCATGAAGTCTTCAGTATTTTGACAATGTCTCCATGTCATTCATAACATTTTCAGCTGCTAATCTCTCAGAAGTGGATAGTCTCTTCCTTCTTCCTAGTCTGTTCTTAATCTGGACTCTCCTCTAGAACCCGTTCTCTTTGGGGGACCCTTGGGGAAACACCAGTGACATAGCTTCTGCCATTACAGCAATACACAAACTACCTCAGTATGACAAGGTGATAACCAAATGGTAAACAAAATAATAAAAAAATATTATTAAGCAAAATCAAATCAAATTGTGAAGAGATTGCTTTTTCACATGGCCTCTATGTAGGTCTGTCCATCTGAATAACATATTACCATCTTTTTATCCTTTCACAAATGTTTTCTTCATTCCTTGATTTACAAAACAATACATTTGAGTTTCTTTTTAAAGTTCTTTGTATTAGGGAACAAAAGTATGTCTGAAGGAGCAAGATCAGTGTTTAGGGAATCTGGGGCAAGATTTCCCCAGGAGGACAACCTTGCTACTCTCATAGAAGGACAAGTGTATTTTACTTAGGTGGGAAAAATTCCTTAGTGTAATTTCCCAGGTCTTTGTCTCATGAATGTGGTTTTCAATTTTCTTAAAACATGTTCATAATAATACCCAGTGATTCTACAGTATTCTTAGAAAAAAACGATCAAGGGTACTCCTTTGGGGTTCCAAAAAGCAGTCCCTCCCTATAACCTTCTTAGATGACCTCTCTTCTTTGAATATACCTGGTCATAAAAAACACTATTTTGATTAGACCTTATTTACTTATTTAATTTTTTTAATTTTTTGAAACCACTTTATTGAGAGTTAATAGAGATAATATATCATTTCATCATTCAATCAAAGAGTATTATAAAATTGCTGCCACAATCTGCTTAAAAACATTCTTTTCCTTCTTTTCCTCCTTTACTTCAGCTCCTTTTCACCCCACCCACCACCACCACCACCACGGTACTTCCCAGAAACCCTTCCTTATTTTACTTGCTGTTCCTATGGGTTCCTGGATTTCATATACTGAAATACAGAAAAAGATATAACAAATATTCAAGACGATGTCCTCAATGACATAACGCATATGAAATAAGCCCTAATATGAACAAACAGAAAACAAAACAAAAAAGTGCAGAGAATGTTGAAAACTTTTTCAGGCCAAGGTGTATCTACAGGGGATCAACTGACAAGGCATGGACTGCTTAAGTCAGGCTTATCATTTTAAGGTGCTACAGTCATCACTCCGATGTGTCCTTTGCCTCCCATCCCTCTGCTATGGATAGAGGGTGATCACTAGAGGCATTTTCCCTATGTAGATCCCACAAGTGGATCTTGGGCTCCTACAGACATCCACAGACTTCTACAAACCAGATTCTCACAGCTTAGGCTCTGCTACTATTCCTTCTTTCAACTGCAAATTATATGATTTATAATCTTTTGGTCACTGATGTTGGAGTGCTTCTTTCATGTGGACTTAGTAGAT
The DNA here is from genome assembly GCA_004026705.1 of Nesogale talazaci. Lineage (NCBI taxonomy): Eukaryota > Metazoa > Chordata > Mammalia > Afrosoricida > Tenrecidae > Nesogale > Nesogale talazaci. The sequence goes on along the minus strand of PVJH01011675.1, from coordinate 3,512 downwards.
GACATCTCACTTAGGCTTGTTTGGAAACGAGCTTTTTAAACTCCAAACGCTACTTTATCTAATGGCTGGGTACCATCTAATTTCTTCACCACATTTTGCTATAGTCCCCATATCTTCTATGTTCCTTTCCTGAGGATGAGTACAGAGCTGAGCCTTGTTACAAGAACTAATTGTTCTTAAATTGTAACTAGGTTTTAAAGTGAATGATTGTACCTTTTTAAAAGGTACCCTAGCAATATAAAGACTGAGGGAACTTTTTTGGAGTCATCCACTGGTCAGAAACATATTTAAGCACATTTTTGGAATAAGCCCATACAAAGAAGAACTCTAATCCTGGTGGCAGTACTTTTTTGCTTCCTGTCATAAATTAACTTGTTATTCATTCACTAATTGTCAAAGAGCTTATTCCGACCCACAGCAACCCTTTTGGGCTGAATATAACTTCTTTGGGTTTCCCAGGCTTTAAATATTTAAAAGAGCAGAAAGTCACATCTTTCTCTCAGGAAGTGATGAATTCCACCTCTGTTGTCTTTGTAGTTAACAGTCCAATGTATAACTCACCATGCCACCAAAGCTTCTTAAATAATTAATATATATGTACAATAGAGGATGGAGAATTTTTTCATTCATAAATATGAAAATAATAATCATAATGATAATAGTTTATATTTTCCTAGAAATCATAAGACCCTTTTGTATATCTATCATCAATTTTATTTTCTGTTATTCTATGAGGTAACTAGTATTACTTTTGTTTCAAAGTTGAGAGTGATGCAGTTCAGAGAAATTGGGCTGAGACAGGGACCCCCTTATATTTGATGGCCAGCCCCAAGATCCTTCCTCCAAGGAAGCATGCCATCTCAGGTTAGACATAGAAAAGATAGTATTTTATTTTTTTTTGGGGGGGGGGCATCATTGCTCTCAGGTGGTGGGAGTAGGAGGCCCAGCCCCACTGCTGGAATTGAACCTCCGTCTCAGTGGGCCGCAGTCCCACACACAACCACTACGCCACTGGGGCTCAGCCTGATAAGATAGTATTTTAAACAAGCCAAATTTAAACAGCCATTCTGTTCCAGGCATGGAGCAAGACATTCCTGCATACTCTGTTCAAATATTTTGTCTTTAGTATTAAAAAAAATGACTGAATTTTTAATCATTGTCACCAGTTATAGTCTCATGTTCCTTGATTCACACCATGCAAAAAAAGCAAATTTGATAAGGATAAAAGATTAAATTGTTCAAGCTAAAATCACAACATTCTTAGAAGAGAGAGAGGAGACGAACTCTACTGGTCAAGTTTCCAATGATGGACTATTTAAAATAATAAAAGCACAAATATCAAAATAAAAATTACATAAATGGAGTCACATAAAAATTAAAAGCATCTGTTCATCAAGAGACTGCATCCCCATCCCCCCAAAAGAAAAATGACAAACCACCTACCAAGAGAATTTCTTTTGAAACCATGTATCTAACAATAAATAATTAAGTAATATGCTCATGAATGTAAGACTTCAATAACTTAACAATAATTAGATAAGTAATCCAATAAAAAATTGGCAAAGGACATGAATAGAAATTTCACCAAATGGAATATACAAACAGCCATAAAGTACATAAAATGATGCTGAGTGTCATTAACTATCAGAGACAGGCAAATAAAACCACTATGTGATGTCATTTCATCCTAGCAAGGATTGTAATATTAATAATTTTTTTAATGTTGGTGAAGAAGTAAGTTTTTGTTTTGATGTTGATGAAGAAATTGAAAACCTTACCCATTGATGATGGGGATTCAAAAAAGAATCACATCTGTGGTAAACAATCTAGTGGTTGCAAACAAACTAAAATAAAGATATCACATGACCCAGCAATTTTACTCCCAGTTATGTATGCACAAAAAACTTGAAAGCGGAGATTCAAAAATAGACTTGAATGTCAATATTCACTATTCAAAGTTTCCAAAAGTTGGGAAAAACCTAAATGCCCTTCAAGATATGAATTAACTAATTAATTAAATGTGGACATACGTGAAAATGGACTACAATTGGAAAGAAAAGGTGAAGTTTTTAATACATGCTAACAGTATGGATATAACTTGAAGACATTATGCTGAGCGAAATAAGTTGATCACTAAAGAACAACTATTACATGACCTCCCATCTATAAGCACAAGAACAGGCAAATGTGTACAGGCGTAAGTTTATTAGTGGTTACCAAGTATGGATAAGAGGGGAGAGAAAGAGGAGTTAATGATGGTTGAAAAAATTCACCTCATTAATTGCGGCAGTTACATAATCTCTTGTCAACTTGAGTGAAGGGGTGGAGTCTAATTTGTCAAGAAGATCATAGCCAATGAGGTCTCTTTGTGGGCATGGCCTTCTCCCAAGAATTCTGGGAACTCCTGTCTTCCTTCGTGGAGGAGAAAGACATTCTCTCTTCTTTGTCTTTCTGGAAGTATGCTGATATAGCCAGAGTCCTGGAGCTGGAGGAGCCACATGGAGATCCATGCCTATGCTGAGATGTTTCTACAACCACTGGATCCACGATATCTTCCACCCACTGACCTGTGGGTGGACTTCCTGCATTCAGCATCATTGCACATGATGTGAGTCTGAAGAGGAATTTATAGACTGGTATTGGGCATATTGGGCAGAATATCAGATTTGGACTGGACAGGGATGTTTATACAATTGCTCTTTTACATAAAGCTCTTTCTGATACACATGGTGTCTTCGAATTTGCTTCTCTATTCTACCCAGACTAGGACATTAATCCCTAAAGCTACGATACAACCGATTATTAGAACTGCTGTCAATAAGTTGTACATCTGGAAAAAGGTTAGATTGGCAAAGGTTGTGTGATAGAGCTCTTTATAACAATGACTAAAAAAATCAGCTCCTGGCCTGCTCATGTACAATCAAGTGTCTTATAGAATTTGTTTCTTTGGTTTGCAGGTTAGGGTCATGGTTTCATGTGATATTTCAGCTAATTGATCTGCTGAAGTCTTTTGTTTGTTTGTTTGTTTGTTTGTTTTAGGCATCACCGCCCTCAGGTGGTGGGAGTAGGAGGCCCAGTCTTTGCTCCTAGGAGCCGGAATTGAACCTCCATCCCAGTGGGCCGCAGCCCCGCGCACAACCACTACGCCACCGGGGCTCAGCCTCCTGAAGTCTTTAATGCTTCTCTTCTACCTTCTAGTTAATTGTCTAGTGCCTTCAGGCATTCAAGACATAGCTGATCTCCATTCACCCAGAAAAAAGGAGGGTCAAGAAGAGGATTTGGAATATGTGGCTAATTGCCTTCATGAAAAAATGCCTCCTTTGAGTCCAGAAGAATGGATGTACCCTACTATTATTATTAAATCTGCTTTATGAAAGATTCCATAGAATATTTATCAATAGGGTGAAAATACAGAAAAGAATTTCATGGACTGTAGATTTTCTGAAGCCCTGTAAGGGACAAGTCCCTCAAGGTATTTTTCTGGAAAAACTTTAAACTCTCAACCAAAATAT